>JAOTQJ010147596.1:0-33676 GCA_025642045.1 Solanum sejunctum
CTTATGAGGTCATGAGGAGGGTTGGCAAGGTAGCTTATGAGTTGAGGTTGCCTAGTGAGATGGAATTGGTTCATCCGATGTTTCATATATCCAGGTTGAGGAAATGTATGGGTCATCCAAATGCCATTGTGCCTCTTAATGTTGTGGGTATCATTGAGGATGATTTGACATATGAAGAGGTTCAGGTTCAAATTTTGGATAGGCAAGTAAAGAGGTTGAGAAACAATGAGGTGACTTCTGTTAAGGTCGTTTGGAGAAATTAACAAGTTGAGAGTGCTACTTGGGAGGCTGAAGCGAACATACAAAAGGGTACCCTTACCTTTTCCACGCCACTCAAGCCTAAGGTATTGATCAAAGTCCTTCATTTAATCTTAAGTGTTAAGTTCATCCCCATGTCATTGCATATGTTCATGTTTAAATTGACAAGTTCATGATGATTTTACACTTATGATGAAGCTTTTGAAATGATATTTAAGTGCATTGTTGCATCTCTATGTTGGCTGAAATTGTCTGGTTTATGCATCTCATATACGTATCTTTGACATTCGGGGATGAATGTTTCCAAGGGGAGATATTGAAATGACCCCAAAAAAATTGCCCAAAAATATACCTCAAAAGTGTCAGGAATTATAATTTCTATATATCTCAAAATCCACATGCGATATTGAAAATTTGACTCAATATTCTTGTTCACGGGATCAAAGTTAGGGGAAAAAGGGTCTAACCCCGATTTTAGAGCAAACGTTAGCAATTTCAATTTTCCAAGTGGCAATTTCTAGAGAGCTTTTCGCGCCCCTAGTTCAACGTGCCAAGGGTGCGTAGATGAAGAAATTCATTTTTGCATCCTATCTGCGACATGGACATGTATATTTTTCTATCCAGTTATTTTCCTTGCGGTCCAAGAATTTAAAGTCTTGGCCTAAGTGTCCCCACACGTAAAAATACTCATACTTAACCATTTCTCACCCTCATATCATCCTAAACATTCCACAATACTCATTAAAACACTTAGCCAATACTTTATCTCCTAAACTCAAGTCTCAAAACCCTCTCTGGATCTAAATATTTCCTCTCAAGCTTCAAATCTCCATCTCCAATCTTCATCAAATTCATCTCTCAAGCTAAGGTATGTGGGATTCTTTCATGGGTTCCTTTGACCCATGATGTCCAAGCTTTGTTTTCTTAAAAATTTCATGATTTAAAGTTGATTTACTCATGTGTCTTATTTATTATGAAAATCATTACAGACTATGTTGGAATTTATAAAATTGTGACTGTTTTGCTATGTTTATGGCCATATAGCTAAGGTCTATGGTGAGATTTGATGAAGGGTCTTGATTTATATTGTTTAAGGGTGTTACTAAGTGTCTAATGATAGATTTACACTGATTTCTAGCATGATTTCACTCATGAATTGCATGGTTTTACACTAGTATTATATACCCTCTAAGTGTTTGATAAAATATTCGATTACAGAATCTTGAGGAATTGAAGGTCCTATGCATATCTTATGAGTTGAATGACTATATAATGATGAAATGATATTGGAATGATGATAAAAAGGAATGTATGTGTATGATGATGAAAGAAGTGTGTATGTGTGTGTGTATATGATATTATCTCTATATAGTGTAGGGGATGACCAAGCCTAGCTCGGGGGTTGAAAGCCTGGGTAACCTATCGAGGGATTGGTACCTTATTCTCCTAGCTCAGGAGGGTGGTAGGCCTGGGTAACCTTGTTGGAGATTGGAACCTATCAACCTTGATTGGGGATTTGTACTCTGTTAACCTCGGTGGGGGGTTTGTACTCCATCAACCTCGGTAGGGGGTTTATACTCCATCAACCTCATGAAGTGGTTCGTACCTCATGCACCTATCCAAGGGGGTGGTATGCCCTGGATTGCACTATAATGGTCACTCCTTACACTCGTTTTATGATCTATATAAGCATGGTTTTACTTCAAGTATCATTCATGTATGCCATATTGTTAGTATGTTATTCATTACTTATGATTATGTATTTTGTCTATGATACCTACCTCTTGTTGCATTCAATCCTATATACTTAGTACATTCTAACATACTAACGCATACTTTATGCCTATATGATGTCACCATGTAGGAATCGGTATACTACTTGATCCTCCTCCTCCACGTGTCTAGTATGACTTCTATCAAGCTTGTTGGTGAGTCCTCCATTTCGGGGCCGTTACCTATGATCGATTGCTATATATTCAGACTTTCCCCTTTGACTTATATATTGACTATGAGGGTGAGCCTCATTGCTTTGTCTTAGCCCCTGCTCTTATCTATGTAGTAGATGTATTATTGGACATATTATGTATCTATGCTTTGAGCTTGACTCTATTGACTCTCGATGTTTATGATATGGAAGTTTATCCTTACTCCCGATTTCCCCTTATTTACATTTATCTCTTATTATCATTCTAATTGCTTCCACGATCAAGGATGTCAAATGATATGCTATGAGGCTTATTTGGAGTTCCTTCAGGTTCCCTATTCGCAGATTACATCTGGGCCCTAGGCTTGGGTTGTGACATTTAGCTACTCATGCTATGGGTAGATAAAAAAGTTATAAATTGAGAAAACATAGTTAATCACTTACACAAATAGATTGAAGAACAAGTAAACCCAAATTGTAATGTGAATCACAAGGTTGAAAGATACAATGAATCCACAAGTGTATTCTCCTCTCCAATATTGAGTCTCCAAGAACAAAACCCTAAAATGTATTCAAATGGTGTTTTATAATGTTCTTTTGTCTCTCTCCTACTAAAAATAACCTAATTATACTATCTATAGTATTTACAAACAAGTCCCAAAAAATTAGAAAATCTAATTAGCGACTTCTACACACGTAGTTATGATTCGTAACTAGGTTTACAAGTCATAATCGAGGTATCGTGTTAAGCCTCATAAATCTTGGACTTTATTGCTACGAATCCTCTCTACGAGTCATGGACAGATTGATGACTCATATTGCCTTTTCGTATAGCTGAACCTCATGTTTCATCCAACATTGGAAATTACTACAAAACCATCCTGTACGACTCGTACACTACCCTATGTCTCGTAGAGGGTCTAGTATTGCCCCAAAAACTATAAAAACCTACAACGTTCCTCAAATATCATGCCAACCTGCTTTCCTACAAAAACACACACAAAAACACGTAAAAACCATAAAAGTTGTATTGAGAACATACAAAATCCTAAGTTTTAAGTATCAAATGTGTTGTATTTTCACAGCACATCAATATGGTCCTTCAACTTATGCTTCTTTGATCTAGGGAAGTACCTCTCCAAAGTGGCCTTCTGCAAATCTGCCTAACTAGTGATTGAACTCTACAGGAGCTCAGATAGCCATAATACAGTGTTACTTGTGAGTGACAATGGGAAGACATGAAGTCCCACAATATCTGTAGACAAATTTTATGTCCCCATTCACATTGTGCAAATGGCTATGTTGATCCTCTGATGGTAAGCCCGCAAATAGCCGACGATTCTGTAGTATCTGAAGTAACCCACTAGAAACTGTGAACTTTGTATCTGCCAGTAGTGGTGGTAACACAATAGATCCTGTCACATCCATATCATAAGATTAAACCTATATTGATTCGATTGATAAGCATTGTTATTAAAATCCTAAGGCTGTGGAATATCCTCTACGTAAGGTGGGTTTTCATTCGATCATCATCATTATTTTTTTGATTCAAAGCTGCATTAGCTGCATTGTTGCATTTTCTTGGGCCATTCTTCTCAAAGTTCTTCGGATCTCTAAATCAAGTAGAGTTAAGGGACTTCCTTGACTCCTAGTGTTGGGCATACACTACTAGTACACCATACAAAGAAACAAAAATAAAGACAAAAGTAAAATACAAGGGAACTAAGGATTAACACTCGAATTCGAATTATTAGTGAATTCAACTAAGTCTAGTTGTATTCTTCAGCAACGACGCCATAATCTTTGATCACACCCAAGTTATAAATTCTTTCTAGAGGATAAAGCAGCCATTTTCAAATATAAAACCTAATCTAGGTTAGGTTCAAACCCATAGAGAATACAGAGACTCATGAGAATTCACTAATAAGCAATTCAAGTAATTAACCAACTCAATTCCCCGAAGGGGAGATGGTTTGTAATAATTGATAAGAAATTAAACTAAAATAACTAATATGGGAGAGAATCAATAATAGAGAGCAACTATAGAATTGTGTTCCCCATGATTCACCAACTTAGCATCCCCGGATAACCCAATTCTAGTTTAGAATATAGTATGCAGGATGGAGATTTAAGTTTACCAAGCCCTTTGGTCAAAGGTGAGAGGTAAATTTTACTATATGACTTGGAACATCTCCATAGTGTACAATACAAACCATTACCTATGAGTCCCAGTCAACCTCCCCTAGGTCTAGTTTAGTTGATTAGATGAGAACACAACATTGAATCTTGATAATCAATCTCTTTTCCTATTCATTACTACCTTGGTACTGTAAGTAACACTGGGAAAGTTCTCATGTTGGACACCACTAGAAAGCATGCAAAATTAAGAGAATTGATTAATACATACAAGTACCTATTCCAAGAATTGCAAATTATCCAGGTTTACTTTGTTAGATTTTCATGGTTCCCACTACCCTAGTTGTGGATTTAGCTACTCTTCCTATGTGTAGATGAAGAAATTATGAATTGAGAAAACATATTTAAACACTCACCCAATTGAATTGATAAATAAGCAAATCTAAAATTGATTAAGAATCATAATATTTGAAGATCAAATTAATTCATAAGACTATTCTCTCAATTTTCTCTCTAAGCATTGTACATAACCCTTATAGAAAAAATGGCTGGTGGACTCTCTGAAAGGTATTTACGACTCATAATTTGAGTCTCATATTCAACTTCTGAGATTTTGGACTACTCTTCTATGATTTCACTTTATGAGTTGTAGTCTGATGCACGACTCGTATTTCTCTCTCAAAGAGTTTAACTCATCACATTGTCCTTCATTGAAAATCTTCACGAGACCTATTTATACGCCTCGTGGAATGCTCTATGACTATAGAAAGGTCTCGTAGACTTGAACTTTAAATCTCATCCCTCACTAGAATTTATCACAATATCAACTCTACGACTCATAGAATGCTTTATGACTCGTAGAGGGTCTCGTAAATCATCATAACCCAAAAAACATATGCAATTTTCCCCAAGTCATAGCCAATCTGCTTTCCTGCAATGCTAAACACAAAAACCATAAATGTCACATTGGAAAATCACAAAATCCTAAGTTTTAAGTATCAAATGTGTTGTATATTAAAAGCATATCAGGTACCCATAAAACAACTAACATACTTGAGAAACTAGAGAAAATCAGAGTTGATGTCTTATGGAAGGAACTTGGAAAACCCTAGCCTTGTTCCTAAGAGTCTTGCCTCAGAAATTTGAAGAAAGGGAGAACGAGAGGTGTCCTTAGGGCTTGAAGACTAATATAGGTCCCCCATTTCATTCCCACAATGATGTACTTTAGGAATAAAATTACTGAAAATGACCAAATTTCCCCTTAATTAAAATTGTGGAAAGCAATCTATGAAACCCCATTTATGGGTTATAGACCCTCTCGTCTAATGGATCACCTAAGAGTCCTAAAATATGGACTTTTCTGAATTGGGAACTACAACCAACAGGATGGATCATACTAATTTCTAGGGGTCGTGGATGATGTTGTAGAATCCAACAATAATTAGCCAAATTTCCATCTTGTATATGACCCTTTTCACGAGATATTATATGATTTATATAATATTTCACGGGTCATCTGATAAGTCATGGATTAACTTTCTAAAAACTTCAAATTTCCTCATAGTTGGACCCCCCCTTACAAACAACTCTATGAGCCATTGAAAATTTCATGCATTGTAGATTGTCTCGTGAAATAGGTCCTCAGCCATTTATTAGGCCAACTTCTCTGTGCTCAGGGCTCCTAAATTGGGAGTAATTATAATATCTCCCCCTTGGGAACATTCGTCCACGAATGTACTTAAAAGGTAGGCTCTAATGAGTAACCCAGCATGTATGCAAAAATTCAATAAAAACATCATCTCTCAAAATTTTCAATTTTACACTTTAAAACATGCTTCAAAATAATTCATAAACATCAACTTAAATGCATACACCATGAAAACCTAAAATGCATAGAGTTAGAGAATTTGGAAGAACTTCTTAGTACCTTAGGCTTGAGTGGAGTGTAATAGATAGAGATAACGCTTCATTATATCCGTTTTTCCTTCCTATGTAGCACCCTCAACTTATTGATTTCTTCAAAGCACTTTAATGGAGGCAACTTCCTTGTTCCTTAGATTTTTCACTTGCATTCTAGGATTTTAATTGGCACTTCATCATAACTCAATGCAAGGGAACTATGGAATTTTCTCAATATCGATACATGGAAGACTGGATGAATTAAATGCAGTTCATTGGGCAGGTCCAACTCATATTCTACTTTCTCCACTTTCTTCAATACCTTGTAGAGTCCCACAAATCTAGGACTCAACTTCTCCTTCTTACGGGACTGAAGAATACCTTTTATTGGGGATACCTTCAAATAGACCCAGTCACCAGCTTGGAACTCAAGCCCCCTTCTCCTTACATCCAAGTAGGACTTTTGTCAACTTTGAGTTGCTGGAAATTTCCTCCTTATGCTTTTAATTTTTTCCATAGCATTCATCACCATGTTTGGTCCTATTAATACCATCTCACTGAATTCGAACCACCTAAATGGATTATCTACATCGTCTACCATATAAGGGTTCAAATGATACCATCTCAATACTTGCAAGGAAACTATTATTATAGGCAAACTCGATAAGTGGAAAATGTTCATCCTAACTTCCTTTGAACTCCAACATGCAAGCCCTTAACATATCTTCCAATGTCTAAATGGTCCTTCTGGCTTGCCCCTCGGTCTTAGGATAAAAAGTGGTGTTCAACTTTACTCTAGTGCTAAGTCCTCTTTGGAAGGACCTCCAAAAGTAAGAAGTGAATTGAAATCCATGGTCCAATATGATAAACAATAGAATCCCATGCTGACATAGTGCTTAGCACTGAATGTGTTCTTCACTAGTAAAACATGGATGGATATAGTCATGCGGTCAACTATCACCCATATAGATTCAAAATGCTTCTTGGTTCTTCGCAACCCAATACAAAATCCATGTTGATCTCTTCCCACTTCCAAGTAGGAATATCAATATCTTGGGCTAAACCACCTAGCCTTGATGTTGGACCTTTACCTACTGATATTTGGCACATTTGGACACAAATTAGGCTATGTCCTTTTTCATCCTATTCCACCAATAAATTTCTCTTAAATCTTTATACATCTTAGTAGTGTCAAGATGAATGGAGTAATAGGAGTTGTGGGATTCTTGCATGATCAACTTCTTCAACTTATCATCACTAGGTACAAATAACCTACCCTGATACCGGAGCACACCATCTTACCATTGGGAGAAGACCTCCACCTTCCTATCATTTACGAAACTTTTGAACTCAACCAGAGTAGGATCAATAACTTGCTTGGGCTTAACCTCATTGATAAGAGAAGATGCTGACCCATGAAGAACCATCGCACCACTATTTCTAGACTCATTCAATCTCACTCCTAACTTTACCAACCTATGAACATCTCTAGCCAACTCCCTTTTCCCAACACCTTCTATATGGGACACACTTCTTATTGAAATTCTACTAAGGGCATCAACTACCACGTTAATGTTTCCAGGGTGGTACTTCACGCTCATATCATAATCCTTGACTAGCTCTTCTGTTGCCTCAAATTAAGATCTTTCTGGGCAAACACATGTTGAAGGCTTTTTTGGTTGATAAAAACATCTACATGGACTCTGTACAAATAGTGTTGCTAGATCTTTAATGCAAACACCACCACCACGAGTTCAAAGTCTTGAGTCGGGTAATTCTTCTATACACTTTTAACTACCATAAAGCATAGGTAATCACCTTACCATCTTGTATTAGAATACAACCCAACCCAATCCTGAATGCATCATAATACAAGACAATACCATCACTTCCTTCTAGCAACGTCAATATAGGAGTTGAAGTCAATTGATCCTTCGAGGTCTAGAAATGCCTTTCAAATTCATCCTCCACACCAACTTAGTCTTCTTTTGAGTTAGCTTGGTGAATGGAGATAAAACTATGGAGAAGTCTTGCACAAACTAGCTATAATAACTGGCTAGACCCAAGAAACTCCTTATATCAGTGGGAGTCAATGGCCTTGGCCAATTTCTTACCATTTCCATCTTTTTAGGATCAACCTTGATGCCCTCTCTAGATACTATGTGCCAAACAAAGGCAACCTTATCTAGCCAAAACTTGCACTTGTCAAACTTTGCATAGAGCTTCTATCCCCTTAGGGTCTGCAATACTACCCTTAAGTGCTTCATATGCTCTTGCTCACCTCGGGAATATATCAAAATCTCATTAATGAACACTACCACGAACGTATCAAGGTAAGGCTTGAACACCTTGTTCATAAGGTCCAAAATATTATCAGTGTATTGCTGAGGCCAAAGGACATCACCACAAATTTGAAATGACCACACCTAGTCTAGAAAGCCATCTTAGAGATATCATTTTCTCTCACCCTTAATTGGTGACCACCAGATCTCAAGTCAATCTTGGAGAAATCAGTGGTCCCTTGGAATTGATCAAATAAATGAACTATCCTTGGGAGAGGATATTTATTCTTGATAGTGACCTTATTGAGATGTTGGTAGTCAATACACATGTGAATGTATCCATCCTTCTTTCTTACAAATAGCACCTGAGCACTCAATGGAGATCAACTACGTCGGATGAAATACTTCTCAAATAAATCTCTCAGTTATTCCTTCAACTCCTTCAATTCTGTAAGGAAAGATTAAGATGGGTTGAGTATTAGGTATAGGATCTATACCAAAATTGATCTCTTATTCGGGAAGGACACCTGGTAACTCATCTGAGAAGACATCGGGGAATTCACAGACAATAAGGATCCACTAAAGAGAGGGAACTTTAGAATAGACATATTTGTCCATTACCAAGTGGTAGATAAACCCCATGTAAATCATCTTACATGCCTTGACAAAAGAAATGAATTGACCCTTACACAAAGACTTGCTACCCTCTCATTCAAGGACTAGCTCATTAGGGAATTGGAATTTGACCCAACAGGTTCTACAATCAATGGAGGCATAAGAAGCATGCAGCCAATCCATCCCCAAAAATTATATCAAAGTCTACCATAGAGAGATAACTAAATCACATGGGATTACATTATGCAAAACAAAAATATTACAATCCCTATAAACTCTTTGGGATACAATAGATCCACCCACGGGGTTACTCACTTCATAAGGCTAATGGAAGACTTCAGGACATACATGAAACTTATATGCAAAGAATGGGGTTACAAAAACAAGTTTACTTCTAGATTCAAAAGTGCATATGTATTTGTATCGTAAATTCATAACATACCAGTGACCATAGTTGGGGCTTTCTCAACCTCTTGATGACCCTGAAGAGCATAGAACTGGTTGGTCCTTGGGGCACCATAAGCTTGACCTCTCTGTCCTTGGGGCCTTGTACCTCTACTCCTACAATCCTTAGCATGGTGATGGAGCTTTCCACAATCAAAGTAGGCATTGGATCCAACTAGGTATTCCCCTTTATGGGGTCGTCCACACTTGGGGAAATTAGGACATTGGGGCTTTTGGGCAACCTTGTTGTCCTTTTTGGAAGGAGGAGTGTTGGTAGAACCTTTCCTTGGGCAATCTTGATATTTGTAACTACCACTCCTTTGATAAGAATAGCTTCCGTCATCAACGTGAGCCCACTTGGACTCCACTATCCTTTCTCAGTTTTTGTCCTCTTTAATTTATTTGGCATATATCATCAGGCAACAAATATTCATCTCCTTGACTAACATTGCCATCTTGAATTCCCTGGAGACCAACTTGGAGACACCTGAAATGAACTTGCTTATGAGAGACCTTAGATCCATAACCTTAAATGAGGCATACTTGGATAATTAGGTAAACTTGATGGCATATTCTCTCACACTTATACCCCTTTGCTTCAGGTTGATGAACTTTTGGACCTTTGCCGCCCTAAGCTCTATCGGGAAGAACACTCTTAGACCTTTGACTCCCTAAGCTTAATGGGGAAGAACCAGTCTAAGAAGGCAAAATTGAATTCTTCCCAACCAATTGGACCCACTTCTTAACCTCTCTCCTCGCCCCACTACTCATACCAGAATTTTGCGACTCCTTTAAGCTAGTAAGCCACCAACTCTGCTTTATCCTTTAACGGCACACCATTTACTAAACTAGCCTATAGGATTCTTCTATAAGCTCTATGGAGTCCTTATCCACCTTTGACCCATGAATTCTAGCGGGTTCATTCGCATAAAGTCACAGACTCTGGCCACTGGGGTAGGCACTTGGGGATTTACTACTATCTCACTAATGGCTTAGTTAGACAATGCTTGGGCTAACACTATGAAAACATCTCTGAGCTCCGCACGAGACACCCCTTCATCCTACTGGAATGGAGGGACTTATTGGTTCAAAGTGCCTCGTTGGTGGAGAGCTCTTCGAGGCGGAATGATCTACAAAAGAAGCAAAAGCACATCATTAGTTAGTGAAAATCTTACTCAACTATAAGGCATGGCTTTGAATAAGAAAGAAGAGAAGACTTTTCTAAACCATCTTATAGCCTCTCATTCAAGATAGTGGCGTGCTTAACCACCATGAACAAGACTCTACACTAGGGCGTATGCATGGACATTCAAGAATATTTTAAATCCTTGTACTCTGGTATCAACTTTGTAATGACCTAACCTAGAGGCCTAGTCATCACATGGTGAATGAGGTTCCTGAAGGCACCTCACCCAAACTATCTAAGCATCTCAAGCATTCATAGGCAATAGACAAGACAAAATAGAGAAAGGAAACATAAGGTAAAAAGGCTATGTGCTTTTGGCATTGAATTCATTACTTTATCCATGCACATACCAACTACATCATAAGTCGATGGGATTGATAATAGATAGTCTCCATCAATAGAAAGAATTCTAGATAATATAATACTAAATAAGTGCCTCAGAAGGGCTACAAAATATCATCTTAAAATCAAACTAAAAATAAGCTTGAAGTGAAGGGTGGAAGAGTCCTAATCTAAGGGCTCACCATAACATTAAAGCTAATCTTAGGTGATGAATACTAGCCATGAACCAATGGAGGAGTATCTGCCCCTACATGATTAAATCATGCAGGCAAATATGCATTAGTACGTTTAATCATACTAAGTATGTGAGATACATTGCATGGGTGAAACTATAATACCATCATAATTAAACATAATATATAAGTATATATAAAGGCAATGAGACATTAAATGGGGTTATGAATAAGGAATACGGCTCAGACCAATATAAGACAATGCACCTTTAAAACATGAATTTAAGACATATCGTTGAATCATATAAACTATTGGAAATAGACCATAACTGACAATAAGATAGTAAGATCATGTCTGCTACTAAATGGAATCTAATGAACTCGTTCCATTGGAAAAGCCCAATGCACTTCTTTCATTAGGAAAAGGGGAATCTACTTCTTCCATTAGGAAAAGGGGAATCTACTTGTCTAGGTAGATATCTGAAGCTTGGTTTCTTTCATAAATTTGGAGTCTACGTAGATGTACTAGCCTAGCCTACAAGGCTTCTATGGTTAGGGGTGTGCAAAAATTGAATTAATTGATAAATCGAACCGATAAAAATGTTACTAGTTTATTGTTATTAGGTTAGTAGGCTATCAAATTTTAAATGTTTTTAGAAAAAAAATCTATTGAGTTATTGCTTCGATATCAGTTTTTACTATTGGGTTATTGGGTAAATCGATAACCCAATAAGATTATAGTAATTTACTATTTTACCCCTTTGTAAATATTAAATTTTGGTAACTTACTAGTAATATGACATTATAGCAATGCTTTACCTATTTTATTCTTTATGGTACTTAAGTGATAGTTATCCAATTTAGTATTTTAATTTGTAATTAACTAATTATAGCTTTTGTAAGTATATAAATATAATTTTCGTACTCTATCTGCTTATCGTTAATGTAAATTCTCATTATCATTCTTTTCCTATAGATCAAAAACCAAACCATTAAGGACATAAAACTCATAAAATAAAAACTGATAAAAAAATATTCTACTCGGTTCTTATTAGTTTAGCATATTTAAAAATTGAAAATTGATAAATTAAATCGATAATATATAAAATCAATCCAACCGATGCACACCCCTACCTATGGTGGCACATACTTAAGTACATAGAGATTTTAGCTTCAAGGGATCATGCCTCAACTAACGGGATGAGTCCCAATCTCAAGTCTTGTTGGTGCTACATCATTCCACAAAATATTTTCAATAAAACTTAGAATCATAAGTACCAATCAATAGGAGTAGCTCAAAACTTATGAGTCTTTCTTAAACATCATTTAGGGAAATAATCATCTTACATATATCTTTAGTAAACTTTAACTTTGAAGCACTTCATAAATGACCTGTTCAAAGTCACAATTTGTAAGAGCTTTCATGAAAATAGGGTGGGCTTAGTTGAAGCATGGAACAACCATAAATCGTATAAGTCTTAAAAAAATTCTTTAAAAATAAATATTGAAATCGTCCAACCTTAACCATGTCAAAACTCATCTTAGAATCATCATCACACTTCAAAATATATATCTACCTTTACTTAACAAAATAGTTATTAATCTTTAAGAACATTGTGTAAAAGTATGAGAGCCATAAAATCATCATAAGCATGTATTAGAATTTAGGAACTTAAAGAAAAGATAAAAATGCATAATAAGAAACTTTATGGATAAAAGGGTACCAATAAATCAACTCATTTATCTTAAAAACTAGAGAGAATGGGTGAAGCCTTGAGGAAGAAACTTGAAATATCCGAGTTTTGTTCTTAAGTGTCTTGCATTGGAAATTTGAAGTATGAGAGAATAAAGGGTTTTCTTATGGGTCGTAGAAGGTTTTACTGCCGTACACCCTCTTGTTTGATGACTTACCTGACAATCCTAAATATGACCTTTTCTGAATTGGGAACTATGACCACAGGATGGGTCGCAAATGATCTCATAGAATTAATCCACACTTAGCCAAATTCTATCTTGTATCTGATTCCTTTTACAAGACCTTATATGAGCCGTATAATATTTTACGGGCCATTTGATAAGTCATGGATTAACATTCTAAAAACGTCAAATTTTCTCATGGTTGGAACCCCACTTACGAACCACTCTATGAGTTATAGAAATTTCCCCGGACCATAGATTGTCTCGTAAAATAGGTCCTTAGTAATTTTTTCAGGCCAACTTCTCTGCGCTCAAGGCTCCTAAACAGGGGACCGTTACAAAAAGGACTAATTCACATATATTTGGGTTTGTTTTTGGTGAACAATGAATTTTTCAGTTTTACTCTTCTTCTTGGAGTATTATGTTATTTATTGTTTATTATAAGTTTTCAGCATTATTTTGAAGAGTTCTCTAACTTTCAATTGCAAGCTATTATTGTCTCATTGTTTTCTTGATGTTACAAGTTCAAAAGTAAATAGTTGAAAAACATATGTTGCCAAAGTAACCTCTACTGCTTAATATAAATTTATTTTTAACATGTAAACATGTTATATCTATGCAAAATAATCATCCTAGAGGAAGATTATTTTTTGCCAGATTATAGATAGTCATGAATATGTGATACATTTGGAATATATGCTACTAATATGTGGGTCCAAAGAAAGGCATATTGTAAGACTGTTTTAGTAATCAATATTTATGAACTATGTAAAAAAGTGCCAATTACAAATTATTATTTCTTTTCAAAGACTAAATGATAATTTTGTGCTAGGTATCTTGAGATAGACCCACTTTTAGTTATATGTACGTGTGTTTGATAAATATATTTTAAATTATTTATTATTATTACTTCAGTTTTATTTAATTTACTTTATCTTCACATAAACATGATTTATTCTATTATAATTATGAGTATTATTTATTTTATCTTATATTGTCTTTAATATCTTCCAATATGAACAACTTTCCCATGCTTAATGACACAAACTTTAAGAAATAGAAAGACCATATTATCATAGTGTTTGGTTGCATGGATCTTGACTATGCATTAAGATTTAATCGTCTTGTGGACTTGAATGAAACTAGCACTAATGAACAAAAATCTGCATATGAGAGATGGGAACAATGAAATCGCATGAGCTTGATGATGATGAATGCTCAATTTTGAAATCCTTAAGAGGTAGTATAATAGAGAATAGAGATGCCAAAGGTTTCTTAAATGGAATCGCAGACCAATTCGTTGCTAATGAAAAGGTTGAAATAAGTATTATTCTTTACAAGATTGTTTCAATGCGATATAAGATAAAGGAAACATGAGGAAGTATATTATGAAAATGTCTAATATTGTGACAAAACTTAGGGCCTTTAGGCTTGAATTGTCTGATGACATACTTGTGCACCTAATTTTGATCTCCTTCCTGCACAATTCAGTCAATTCAAAGTTTTATATAATACTCAAGGAAAAATGGACTTTGAATAAGCCTATAGCTCAATATATAGATGAAGAGGACAAACTTAAACAAGAAAAGATTGAAAGTTCTCATTTGACATCTATCTCTAAAGATAAAGTCATTTCACATAAGCAAAAAAGGGAGTAAAAATAAAGAAATTGCAGACAAAGAAACAACTGATACTAAGGAACAAAAATCATCTGTCTTTTGTAAGAAAGTTAGTCACAAGAAGAAACAATGATTTAGGTATACTGCTTAGCGTGAAATGAAAAGTAAAGTTCTCAATTTTGTTTGTTTAGAAGTTAAAAATTAACTATGGTATAGTAAAAACTTGGTGGATAGATTCGGATGCAATTACTCACATAAGTGTCACTATGTAGGATTGTATAAGGAGTCGAAAGTCAATTGATGTTGACAGATACATCTATGTGGGCAATGGAAATAAAAAAAATGGAGGCTATTAGTGTCTTTAGAATTCTATTACATACTGATTTCTATTTAGATTTAGAGGAAAAATTTGTAGTACCGTTATTTAGATTGAACTTAATTTTTATTTGGATAAACCTGAACATACTTGTTCTATTGCAAATGAAAATTGCAATATTTCTCTAACCTTTAATATTATTGGAAATGGTATTCTGATTGATAAGTTATATAAATTAAACTGTCAAACCTCATGCAATAATGAAAACCTACATTCCAATAATTATTTTACTAAGCACAGATTAATAAATGAGAAATTCATCAATGTTATGGCATAAACGGTTGGGTCATATTTCAAAACAAAGAATACAAAGACTTGTGTCTGAACGAATTCTTGATTCCCTTGATTTATCAAATTTTAAAATTTGTATTGAATGCATCAAGGAAAAACAAATAGATAAAAAGAAAATAAGTGCATACAGGAGCAAGGACCCTCTAGAGTTGATACATATAGATATTTGTAGTCCTTTCCCTACTACTTCATGGAATGGTCAACAACATTTTAGCAACTTTATAAATGATTAATCCTGCTATGGCTATATCTATGTGATTCATGAGAAGTCACAATTTTTGGATATTTTCAAAATTTTCAAAGATGAAGTTGAAACTCAATTAGACAAAACAATTAACGCTATGAAATATAATTATGGAGGAAAATACTATGGTAGACATAATAGTTCAGGTAAACAACCTGCAAGACCTTCTGCAAAAATTGTACCTCAATATACCATGTCAGGAATTCTACATCAAAATAGCATATCTGAGAGATGAAATCAAACTCTAAAAGATGTGGAGTATGATTAGTTACTCTTCTTTACCTGAATCGCTTTGGGGACTTGTTTACCTGAATTGCTTTGGGGAGAAGCATTAAAAACTGTCGTTTACATACAAAATAGAGTTTCAAGCAAGGTGGGAGCTAAAACACCATTTGAGTTGTGGACTAGTAAGAAGACTAGTATTAGGCACTTACATGTCTAGGGATCTCTAGTCGAAGCAAGCCCTTACAAGCCTAATGAAAAGAAATTTCATTCAAGAACTATTAGTTGCTATTTTGTTGGTTACTCTGGAAGGTGGAGAGGTTTCACATTTTATGACCCCTCAAATAGATCCTTTTTCAAGACAAATAATGCCAAATATATTGAGGATTTTGATTATGGAGGGAACAATCAAAACAAATGAATTATGTTTTTGAAGAGGACTTTGATGATATCAGTTCTACTATTGAAAATGATATAGTCATTTTATGAAATATTTTTTAGCTTGTAAATCCGGATTACATAGAAAAAACAATGATATTGATTTTAAATATTACTCAAGATATAAAACAAGATTTTGTAGAGAACACAATGATATCATCCCATGTTCAACAACCTCAAGTTGAAGTGCCTAAAAGAAGATCGAACAGAGAAAGGAAAAATGCAATTTTTGATGATTATTGATTTTAACATGGGATTGTAATATGATCCTATAATTGTGAGTCAAGAAAAATTAGGTCAAAAATCTATTAAATGGATCGAATTTATGAAAAATAAGTTGAAATCTATCGAAGAAAATAACATTTGGGATCTCATCAAGTTACCACAAGGATCAAAAACAATTGGGTGTAAACAGATTTTCAAAATCAAATGTTATTCAAAAGGTAACATCAAGAGATACAAAGTTCGTTTAATTGACAAAAAAATCACTCAAAAAGAAGGGATACATTTTAAAGAGACTTTTTTGCCAGTATCATCGAAAGACTCTTTTAGAATCATGATGGACTTGTAGCTCATTATGACTTAGAATTACATTAAATAGATGTAAAAGACAATTTTTCTCAATAGAGATATTGAAGAAACTATATACATGGTGCAACCAAAAACTTTTGAATCTCAAAATTCAAAGCATATTATATGTAAACCTAAGAAGTCCATATATGGCTTAAAACAAGTATCCTGTCAATAGTACTAGAAGTTTGATCATGTGATAACCTCTTTGATTTTGACAGGAAAACACTATTGATCAATGCATATATCCCAAGTTCAATGGGAGCAAATTTATCATTGCAGTGCTATATATAGATGACATTTTACTGGCATGTAGTGATACAAGTTTATTGCATAAAATCAAGAAATCATTTAGCAAATTTGAAATGAAAGATCTTGATGAGGTATCTTTTCTTTTGGGTATAGAGATCCATAGAGATAGTCCGAGAAACGTACTTGGATTATCGCAAGAGACTTATACTGAAAATGTGCTAAGTAGATTTGGCATGCAAATTTTGCACTAGAAGATACACATCTGGAAACAAGTGATAGATTTAGTTTGACCCAACTTTTGAATTTGGACATAGAAAAGAAAGAGATGAATAAAATTTCATATACGTCTGTAATGGGAAACTTTATGTATGTACAAGTTTATACGTGCCTAGATATAGCGTACATAGTGAGAATGTTAGGTTGATATTTAAGTAAATTGGGAATGGATCATTGGAAGGTAGCAAAACGGTTTATAAGGTATCTTCAAAGAACTAAAGATCACATGCTCACATATCAAAAGGCAGATCACTTAGAGATCGTAGGATACTATTATTCAAATTTTGCAGGATGTCTAGATAGTAGCAGATTTACATCATGTTATGTTTTCATGTTGGATGGAGGAGTTGTTTCATGGAAGGGTGCAAAACAAATATTAATCGCCTTGTTTACCATGAAAGCTGAATTTGTGTCCAACTATAGAGCATCGAATCAAGGAATTTGGCTAAGGAATTTTATCACTAGAATACAGATAGTCAATAACGTAGAGAGACCATTGAAAATTTATTGTGATAATAAATATGCTGGGTTATATTCGAAGAACAATCAATGTTCGTCAAAATCAAAAAACATTGATATTAAATTTTTGGTTGTAAATAAAAGAGTTCAGAGTCGTCTTGTGTCGATTGATCATATTAGTACAAACTAGACGATTGTGAATCTGCTCACAATAGGTCTACCACCTAAAGTATTTCATGGGTGATGTCATCCAAGTTATACCTCATTTTTTTAGCATAAAATGGTCCTTGTCAAGAAATAGAACTTAACCAAGATTAGGGTTGAATCCATAGGGAATACATAGACTTAGTAGAAATTAATTAATGTAATTCAAGTGATTATCTAATTTACTTCCCCAAGGGGGTTTGTAGTAACAAGTAAAAAAGTAAACCTAACTAACACAAGAGTTTAACTGATATGGCGAAAACACTAACGTATTGTGTTCCCCATGATTCTCTAACTTAGTATCACCGGATAATCTGATTCTTTTCTAGTATGTAACATGCATGATGGTAAGTTAAGTTTACCAAACCTTTTCATCCAGGCAAGAGGCGAATCTCACTATGTGACTAAAATGATCCCCAAAAAGTACTCGAAAATGTGCCTCAAAAATGTCTAGAATCGTAATTGCTATATATCCCAAAATTCAAACATGATATAAAAATCCGACTTCAAATTCTTGATTAGGGGTAAAATTGAGTGGAAAATGTGTATAACCCCAATTTTAGAGCAACTACTACAAAATTTGATTTTTCTAAGTTTGTTCAAGATAATGGAAGTCCACGTTGGTACCACGATGAGCCTCTGTCGCAGACTAATGTTATTTTCACCCAGTATTGTTGTTTCGATCTAAAGATTTTGGGTCTTGGGCCTAAGTCTTTCTATGCATGAAAATACCTATACTTAGCCATATTTCACTTTATATCATACAAGACATTCCCCAATACTCTCTCAAACACTTAGATAAGTATTTTACTCAATATTCAAGTGCCAAATCTCATTCGGGATCTTAAGGATTTCAATAAAGCTTAAAGTTCTCATCTCAATCTTCATCAAGGAATTCTGCAAAGTCAAGGTATGTGGATTTCAACCATTAGATCA
This sequence comes from Solanum sejunctum, assembly GCA_025642045.1. NCBI lineage: Eukaryota > Viridiplantae > Streptophyta > Magnoliopsida > Solanales > Solanaceae > Solanum > Solanum sejunctum. The sequence continues at coordinate 19,064 of JAOTQJ010147596.1, forward strand.
TTTCACCCATGGTACCCAAGCTTCCTTCTTACATAAATTTCATGTTTCTAGGTTGATTTACTTAGGGGTCTTACTTAATATAAATTTGACTGTGAACTATGTGGGGGTTTCATAAAAGTGTGACTGTTTGAGCATTTTTGAGCTAGGAATCTTGGATGTATCTTGAGATTTGATGAAGGGTCTTGATGTATATTGCATGATAGTATTACCTAGTATTGGTGGGTTAATTTACTTCAAGTTTACTTGCATTATTTCACTCTTGAATTGCTTGATTTTGTACTAGCATTGCACACCCACCAAGTGTTTGATAAAATATCCTGTTGATGTATCTTGAATTGTTGAAGGCCTAATTCTTGGCATATGAGTTAAGTGACTTTATGATGATGAAAGTATAAAATTTATGTAATGATCTCATGATGTATATTTATAGTGTTGTGAGTTGATCATAACTAATTGAGGGGTTGATACCTCAATCACCTCGAATGGGGGTGGTAAGCCATCAACCAATTAATGGGTTGATACCTCAATCGCCTTGGATAGGGTGGTATGCAATCAACCAATTGAGGGGTTGATACCTCAATCACTTCCGATGGAGGGTAGTCATATCCAGCAACCAATTGAGGGGTTGATTCCTTAATCACTTCTAAGGGGTGGTCTGTTTGGATTCCAAGTACTAAGTTGCTTGGTCTATGATCATGGTCTCTTCCTTCATATGTAATATGTCCTATATAAGCATATTTTACTTTAAGAATCATTCATACATGTCATATTGTTATTATGCTATCCATTATTTATGATATGGCATTTTGACTATGTTGTCTATCTTTTGTTGCATTGCATCCTACATACTTAGTACATTCAAATGTACTAACGCATACTATATGCCTACATGATATTACCATATAGGAACCAAATCTCCTCAAGATCATCCTCATCCTTCCCGTCGCTAGTACTCTCTCTACAAAGCAAGTTGGTAAGTCCTCAATTTTGTGGACATCGTCTTTGATCTTATCCTATGTGTAAAGACTCTCTTTTCTCTATTATATGTTTTGACTATGATGGTGAGTCCAGTTGCTTATATTAGCCCCCACTAAGTTCTATGTTTAGAGGTTTTGTTGGAAAAGTTATGTAATTATGCTTGAGCTTGACTCTCTTGGACTCTTTGATGTTTTATGATATGAAAGACTTTCCTTAACCCTTTTTTCCCTTATTCTATACTCTATTGTTGTTTTATTGCTTCTGTGACCAAGGATGCATAATGATATGCTAAAAGGCTTGTTTGGGGTCTCTTCGGGTTCCCCAATTGCCATGTCACGTCTAGTCCCTAGGTTTGGGTTGTGATAGTGACTTGGCCCATCTCCACAGTGTCACATTACTATCCCTTACCTATTAGTCCCAGTACAACCTCCCCTTGACCTAGTTAGGTTAATTAGATGAGAACATATTAATCAAATCCTATTAATTAGTCTCTTTTCCTATTCATTACTACCTTAATCTAGTCAATAACACTAGGCGAGGTATAATATTGGCCGCCACTAGAAAAAATACAAAATGAAGGAAGTTAATTAATACATGCACACACACTTTCCTAGAATTATGATTATCCAATTTCACCTTGTTAGTTCTTCATGGTTCCCACAACCTAGTCGTGGATTTAGCTACTCATGATTTGCGTAGATGCAAGACTTATGAATTGGAATAACATAATGAAGCACTTGCACAAGATTAGAAGATCAAATCAAAGAACAAATATTTCTCAAAACTCTCCAATCTTTTCTCTACTCTATCTCACTATTTTTTTGTCAGCTGGTCGAACTCTCTAAGAACATAATCTTAAAACCTATTTATAATAGTTAAAATACAAGTCCTAAACAAAATAGGATAATTGGATTGGCACACCTCATGATTAGCTTTATGCGCCATATTATATTCCGTGGCTCGTTATCGGGATCTCGTACATTGTTGCTGCAAAACTGAACTTGTGCTCTATGACACCTCTCTACAGCTTGTAAAGTGTTCTACAACCCATGAGGGTTTTGTTTGATGAAACTTCAGAAAGTCCCTCTTCTCTGACCCTCAGGGAACGAAATATGATCTACCACTCATATAATAGTTCATGACCCATCTGCATATTCATAGAACAAACTTTAGAAAATTAGTTCTTCACTAGAATTGTCCACAAAACCTACTTCAACGCCTGTAGAATGCTCTACAATCCATAAAAGGTCTCGTACATCATCAAAAATTAGCAACTTCTGCATTTTCTTTCCAAAATCAATGCCAACCATGAAATCCTGCACGTAAAGCAGAAAACACATAAAATCCACTAGTATCGAATTGAGAAAACATAAAATTATAAGTTTTAAGTATCAAAAGTGTTGTATTTTGATAGCACATCAACACACTCAACTTACAATTGTTGCTTGACCTCAAGTGATGGACTTGATCTATATAGACAGTACAGTAACACACATACATCCACCTCTGGCACACATCACATCAAATTTAAGCACAAATATCCACACCACTTTTCAAAATATAATTAGATAACCATCTAGACAACCAATACAGACTAATGCATGTGACAAGACAACTATGATAAGTGAGATACTACCAACAAGCTACAATCACTGAATAAGTCTAGTATTAACAATGTAATGCAAGTGCCCTCACAGAAAGAAGTCTCATATCTTGCCCTCAATGATGTTTTCATGTATAATCTTGGGACTATGCAAAATCACTTAGCCTCACAAAAGATATTCATGTATCATGCCCAATACCATAGGCTAGCGCCTATACTCATGACTATAACCTTCGACTACTTGGACTAGGATCACTGTAGGACTTTGTGGACCTGTAACGTAGGATCAAGGGCTTTGGTATGATATTCTAGTAACATAGTGCCTAACACCCCTCCTTGACACTGCATTTTTCTACACTCCTTCCCTACTAACACTATTATTTTCATTCCACTCCATTCTTCCTTTTTCTCCTATTTAAAGCTTTTTTGAGTGCTTTCTCTTCATTTTTCAACTTTTTGCCTTAATTTTACACTTTATTTTTTTCTTTTTGGCTCACAACTAAGGCCTCACTTTATTTTTTTTCTTACACCCAGTACATGATTTTTCTCCTTTTCCCTATATCACTAACTCACTCCTCATTTTTCTTTTTCACCTTTACACTAGTCACCCTCCACGTAGGCTTTTGGCCTGTGTTGAGGTGCACATTATCGATCTTCAAAACCAGGGCCACTTTTGGTAGTCACCCTCAACTTAAAATTTTTGCCTCAATCAAGGTACACAATTTTCACGGAAGGACCAGCACCAATTTCATAATCATACAACTAATAAGTCTAGGTTAATTAAGATTTTCAAAGGATAGATACATGATAGGCTCAAACATTAGGATCAAGGGACATTCTGCAAATTTGGTTGGTTATTTAGGCTATGTAGACTTTTTAAAATAATGGCCTAAGATCCTTTCCTAATCCAATTAATCTATAGTCTAGCTTAGAGTAATAGAGCAAGTTTTGAATTAGCACACAACACATGAATTTAGCAAATTAATCTCACATTCACATAACAATGATTACATTATCAACAAAAGACTCTCAAATCGTATTTTTTATCTCAATTAAACCTCACTCATCAGGACAAGTGTTGTCAACACACCTTAACATGAATTGTTGTTCTCTGGACTAACTAATCAAAATTTGGTGGGTATTATTTTTCACATAGAATAAAAAAAACATGTATATGCCACAGATATCAGTACTATATGCTACAAATGCTAGTTAAAATATCCTAAACAAGCCAGTTCAACAGAAAGTAAATATCCATGAGGAAAAAGCACATGGGAAAGAAAACCCCAGGATCAAAAATTGGGATAGTTATGGACCCTAGCTACTCAAACTTCATTGAGGTCCATAACTACCCACACCTCATCGAAAAATAGGTGCATTGTCCCTAATGCACAAAATCAAAGAAAGGTAAAGTATAAAGGGACAAAAGTCATACTTGGGTGCCTATGCGTTAGTGTACACCTTGGTTTTCCTCTCAAGTAGTGGCTGATTTATTGTCGTGGCACGACATAGGTAGGTTGCGTACTCAGACTTCCTCAAGGTCCCATTCTTTTATAGTTTCTATTTCGTCCATATTTCCAAGGTATGGATTGACTCTTTGGCCATTTACCTTGAAAGTTCCTCATTTCTTCTCTTCAATTTAATAGCTCCATGATCAAAGACATGTGCTACAACTACAACTATTACATCAGAAACCTTGAGTTACGTCCCAAGTAGTGCTTGAGTTATTATTGAGGCATGATGTGGATAACTTGGTTACTTAGACTTCACTATATGCCCAGACTTCATTTATAAACTCATCTGGCCTTTACATAGATTGAGATATATTGAAGATGACCTCTTCACCATTCAATCAAAAAATGAGTTGAGCAACTTTCATATCCACTAATACTAGACTAGTGGCCTGGAATAGCCCTTCCAAGATGATTGGAAAATCGATGTTGACCTCATAATCTAGGATCATAAAGTTTATAGGGAATATGAACTTTTCAACCTTCACAAGTACATCATACAGTATCCCTATAGGCTTTGTCACTATGTGATTAGCCATCAATAACCACATGCTCGTAGGAGGATGGCCTTCCAAGACTAGCTTTTTGATGACCGCAAGGGGCAGCAGATTAATGCTGACACCTAGATCACATAATTCCCTTGCGAACTCTACATCTCCAATGTTTCAGGGTCTAGTGAAAGTACCAAGATTCTCTTATTTTTTTACCAAGGACCTCATAGCAATTGCACTGTAATATTGAAGCTCTTAGGATAGCTCCTGACTCAAACTGCACTTCTTTGTAACTAGATCCTTCATGTACTTAACATATCCAAGCATCTTTTCCAATGCCTCAATAAGAGGGATATCGACGAAGAGTTATTTCAGAATGGAGAAGAAGTGCTTGAACTTGCCTTCTTCCTTCCACTTTTTGATTCTTTCAGGGAAAGACAAAGGAGGTGTAAGAATGGGCTTCAACTTCTGTGGTGCATCAGCAGCTTCACTGGCCCCATCTTAGCAATGATAATCTTCGGTATCCACATTTTGCATATCAATTGTCTCCTCTCAAACATCATTCTCATCAATTGGCATAAGAGGATCAATAATGCTCTTGCCACCACGAGTAGTAACCATCATACATTGCCCTTCATTTTTAAGATTTTACACTATGTTGCTGGGCAGTGTACCTCTCTAATATTGATTTAGTTTAGTCAACACTTGACCAAACTATTGCTAAAGCTTTTTCATGACAATATAATAAGACTCAATTTTCTAATTTATATTGGAAATTTCAGATTTCATCCCCCTCAGAGTCTCATCCTGTGTCTCAGCTTTATTCAGCAAATGATTGAATATCTCCTTAACTCTTGAGATACTCACACCTACATCATAGTTATGTGGTGGCACATAAGGACTATTTTTGTAACCATCTTTGTGACCCCAATTTGTATCTCTATCGTGGCTTCCATTTTGATCATAGTATTTTTTGCGATTATCCCTAAAAGATTTATCTCGATTGAAGTTCTAACCTTGATTTTCTTGACCTTGGCACCAATAGTCCTGGGGTGGACCCTTGGGCGTTGGTGGGAAACCCCCCATCTGATTAGCAATGAAACAAGTGTCCTCCTTATAGTAGGGATCATCATACATGGGTACACGTGGATCATGATGAACACCTGTATTAACTAGCTCTTATTTCAGCTTCATCATCATCTCTATGCCAATACAGATTGGACAAGCTCTTGCATAATCTCTTCATTGATCTTAGCTTACTCTAAATCAATATTGATAGCACACAAACCTTTGGTAGATGCTCGATCTCTTTAGCCCCAAACACGATTGGTCTTGACCACACTTTCCATCCTTTCTGCAATCCTTGCGAATGGTTGATCAAAGAACATGGCCCCTGTAATGGTATCAACATAAGCCTAATTTCTTTTATCAAGGGCATGGTAGAAGATCTCCACTAAGGAATCATCAACAATCTTTTGGTTTAGGACGCTCCTGAAGCATTTAGTAAACTGCTCCTATATAGTACTAACTGAGTCACCAGGAAGTTGCAAGAAGTTGTTGATCTGGTCTTTCAACTTCAGCTTCTTCGACCTCCAGAAGTACCTCTCCAAAAAGTCCCTCTATAATTCAGCACAACTGGTGATCAAACTCTAAGGAGATTAGATAGCCATAGCGTTGCATTGCCCATAAGAGACAGTGGAAAGACACGAAGTCCCGCAACCCACAGACAGATTATAGTTTTCCATCACACTCTTGTAGAAAAACGTAACTTTATGTAGATAGATATAAGGATCCTCCAATGGTAAGCCCACAAATAGCATATGAGTTTGTAGTATCTGAAGTAACCCACTCAAAAACACAAACTTTGTGTGAGCCAATAGTAGTGGCGACACAATAACTCCAGTCACTTCCATATCCATAGGATTCAACCTTTATTCATTGCACTGATAAGCATTGGCATTGAAATTATGTGGTTGTGGGGCAATATCCTCAAGAGGAGGTGGGTTCTCATGATCAACATTCTTATTCTCATTCCTATTTAGAGTTGCATTGGCCGCATTATTGGCATTATCTTGGGCCATTTTTCTTAGCATTCTATGGATCTTTGGGTCAAACGGTGTCAAAGGGGGTTCCTCAACTTTGCATATTGTGCAGGCACTATATTTACACTCTGCAAAGAAACAAAAAAACAAAAAATGTAAAATGAAGGAAATAAGGGTCAATGCCCAAATCACTTTGAATTAACTAAGTCTAGTCGTATTCCCTGGCAACGACTAATGTGCTCTCAAAATATAGCACATTTGATGCCTAAAACATGGGACTTTACGTGTTCTTACTGCGACATTTTATGACTTTTATGTATTTTTGTTTTTTTAAAGAAAATACAGGTTGACTTAATTATGGAAAAAGGTTGCAGATTTTGCTGAAATTTAGGACTTACGAGGCACACTATGAGCCATAGCTCAAGCTACAAGTCATAGTGGTGCTCTCGTAGAGATTTCTAGTGTTCAGCAGAATCTAATTTTTTGAAGGTCAATTGTGTGAGACCAAGTTACGAGGCATAGGTCTCACTATGACTCGTAAGAGTAGGACTCGTAGCAAGTTCTAGTGTTGCTAAAAATTAGACCAAGAAATGTACGCATGGACAAAGAGAAGGCACTACGAGTCAGAGATTAGGCTATAACTTGTAAAGGTGGATCGTAGTAGTTAGGTCCAAAATGCCAAGTCTTGATAATGAAAGCGCAACTATAACTCGTAGGTCACCATAACTATGAGCTGTAGTAGCTGCCGACTAGATTTTCTAATTATTTTAAGGACCTTTTTATAAAGAGTATAAATAGTATATGTTAGGGTTTTAAAATGAGTTTTTCAGAGAGTTTTTTCATAATTCAGAATATAATACTTAGATTTTGAGAGAGTTTTAGAGTATAAAATTAGGGTTTTACTTTGAGACTCTAATTTGGATATTGGAATCACTTGTTGATTAATTTCATCATTCAAGCTTGTGAGTCCAAATTCAAAAGTGGTTTTATTGTTCTTCATTCTTATTGGGTAGTTTCTCAACTATGCTTGTTTCATCCATGGTGTGTTTTCTTGCCCAAGCTATGAGTAGCTAAAACCCCCACAACTTGGGTTTATGGGAACCATGAGTAGATAACTTAGAAAACCCAAATTATTTGAATTGTTGAATTAGGTATTTGAATGTATTTTCCATTTTCCTCCATTTTGCTTGTTGTTTAATGGTGGCCAACATTAAACACAACTTAGTGTCATAATCCCGATCAAAATAGTGATAAATAGGAAGGAGGAAATAGGTGACAGGATTCAATTGATGTATTCTCATCTAATCAACCAAACTTAGCTAAGGAGAGATTAACTAGACAATAAATAACAATTAGTTTCGCACACTATAGTAGCCGGCCAAGCACTATAATTTGACGTTCACCTTTGCCCAAGGGTTTGAAGAACTTAAGTTATCATCCTGCATACATTGTCCCAAATTAGGTTGTGCTATCTGGGGTACTTGTGCTAGTGAATCACAGGGAACACACTCGAAATGACTGTTGGTGAATCAAGGCGATAAAGCCCTATATTCCCTTGAGATTCAACCCTAACATATGGTTAGGTTTTATATTTGACATCGATCACTTTATTCTCAAACTGAGAGTACTGTTTGAGCATGATAAAAAAACAATAGCACTATTGTTGGGGAATATGGTGATGTTTTGACTTGATTTCACTAGTAGTTAATTCAAGTGTTGATTTCTTAATTCTCTTGTATTTTACTTTTATTTCTCTTATTTTTGTTAGTTTTGCTTTACGAGGTATACTAGGTGTGTATGCTCCCTACAAGGAGACAAGGTTTCCCTTAGTTCCAATTGACTTAGAGATCCATAAAGTAGCAAGGAGAATGGGTCAACCAAACATAAATATTATGGTTGAGAAAGCTGAAAATATGGAAAATGATGCACATGATGTAGCGGACAATCCACCACAAAGGGATAATAGGCCACAACAAAGGGATTGTGAGTGCTTATGGTTGGAATCAATATCGGTTGAATCCCATAGCCATGGACTTCACAGGTGTGATAGTGCTGCCATCATTATCGGCCAACACTAAGTTCACAGGGTCAAGTGGATTACTCCAAATGCTTCAGAATCACGGGTTATTTGTGGGTCTACCTTTGAAGCATCCGCATAATCATCTTCGTAATGTTGCTTTTTTGTGTAAGAGTGTGATGGGAATGCATAATCTTTCCATGGACGTTATTAGGCTATGAGTGTTCCTTCTATCTCTTACTGGGAATGTAGATATATGGTTGTTAGAACTGCCACAAAGCTTAATCACCAGCTGGACCAAATTGCAAAGAGCCTTTTTGGAGAGGTATTTGTTGAGGTCAAAGAAGCTCAAGCTTAAGGACCAAATTAATAATTTTGAGCAATTGCCAGGTGATTCTATTAGCACAACATAGGAGAGATTTACAAAGTGTTTGAGAATGGTTCCAAGTCACAAGATTATGAATGATGCCTTAGTTGAAATCTTTTATCGAGCTCTTGATGAGAATAGTCAAGCGTGTGCCGATATCATCAAGGGAGGCATCCTCTTGGATCAACCATTCACAAAAATCATTGAGGGGATGGATCAAGTAGTCAAGACAAATAGAGCATAAGGCCAAAGGGAGAGAACGATTACAGGAAATTCATGTGCAGTGAATATTACTTCAAAGCAAGTTAAAATCAACAAAGAAATCATGCAACAACTTGCCTAACTCCGAACCAGTATAGACTTGGTGCTGAAGCAAAATCAAGAGAGAGTTCATGCGGTGATTGACCAACCTCCAACAGTGCCTATGTATGGAGAGTTTTTATTTGATGAGGATGTTTGCTTTGTTAGAAATCAAGCGGTAGATTTTCAAAACAACGCCCAAGGGTCCAATCTGGACTATTGGTGTTAGGGTTCTGAAAATCAAGGTCAAAACTTCAACCGAGAGGGTACTTTTAGAGATAATTGTGGTAGTTATTTTGAAAAAGAAAAAGTACCAGAAATTGAGTAGGCTCAAAGAGATGGTTATAGAAATGGTCCATATATGCCACCACATAATTGTAATATAGGGTTTAGCAATTCAAGGATAGAGGAAATAATTGACAAATTGTTGAAGAAGACCGAACACTAAGATGAGACGTTGATGGGAATGAAGTCGGATATCTCAAGTATCAACCAAAATAATGAGTCTCATTTGGTGGCCATCAAGCAATTAGAACAATAATTTGGTCAAGTGTCACTACAATTGAATCAACGCCAAAAGGGTACATTGCCAAGTGATACGGTTCAAAATCGGAAGAATGAGGGACATTGAATAGCGGTATGATAGGAAGTGGAAAGAACACTATTGATCCTCCAATGCCAGTGGTTATTGATGAGAATTGTGAAAAGAATGTTGAGGACAAAGTTGAAGTTGAGAAAGTAAGTTTGGCCAACAATGGGATGAAAAGTGAAGGGGTGAAGGAGCAACAAAAGAACAAGAATATCCCAAGACCTCCCCCTCCTTTTCCCGAAAGACTCAAGTAAAAGGAGGAGGATGGTACGTTTAAACACTTTCTCTTTATGTTGAAGCAATTGTACTTTAACATTTCTCTTACTGAAGCATTGGATAAGATGCCCAGGTATGCCAAATATATGAAAGATTTGGTAACAACAAAGCGCACGATAAGCCAAGAGTTTTTGCAAGAGCTCCAACATTACAGTGTTATTACCACCAAATATTTATCCAAAGAAAGGGGGGATCCTGATGCATTTACTATTCCTTATACCATTGGCGATGTTGAGTTTGCAAGAGTATTGTGTGACTTAGGGCCAAGTATCAATCTGATGCCTCTAGTGGTGTTTAAAAAGCTTGGTCTTAGTTCTCCTACTACTAAAAGGAGACAGTTTTTAATGGCAGATAGAACAATCAAGAAAACTAAAGGAATACTCATTAATGTGTTGCTAAAAGTGGATAAGCTTATATTCTCAGAAGATTTTATGATTCTTGATTGTGAGGTTGACTTAAAGGTCCCTATTATTCTGGGAACGCATTCTTGGACATCAGGAGAGCCTTGGTCGACATGGGCTCTAGTCAATGCAGGTTTAGTGTGAGTGAAGCAAAAGTGGTTTTTGACATTCGCCAGTCAATAAAGCACTCGGACGAACTCAAAATTGAAGTATGGGCTGTTGAGGAATTTTGATGGCTCAAGATGAATAAGTCATGCCATGATGTTAAACAAGGAGTTACTTAGAAGACAACCCAAGGTATGTTTCACAATCCAAGCCTAGGTATTAGACGTGAAATGCCAAATGGGAAACGCAAGGGGACCCCAAATAAGCCTCTTAGCATATCATTACACATCTTTGGTCGTAGAAGCAATCTTATAACAATAATAGATGAAAAAGGGAATATGAGACTAAAGGACATCTTTGATACCATAGAAATATAACAAGCCAATAGTGTAGCATTAACATATCATAAGGTTCCAATAATACCTCTAATACATACATAGGAGTGGGAGATAAGACAATCTCTGACCTACCCTCATAATCATAAGTTTTCAATATAAGAAGAGTCAATACATAGCATAAATCAAGAGAAGTATGTCCTCGAAGTTGAGGACTCACCAACTTGCTTTGAGAGAAATCGTACTAGCCATGTGGAGGAGGAGGAGGATCAAGTGGAGCTCCAATTCCTATATAGTAACATTATTTAGGCATAGAGTATGCGCTGGTACATTTGAATGTACTAAGTATGTAGGATGCAATATAACAAGATATAGGCAACATAGGCAAAATGGAATATCATAGGCAATGGATAGCATATAACAATATGATATGTATAAATGATATTGAAGTAAAACATGCTTATATATGGAACATAATTCATGTGTAGGAAGATCCCATCATCATAAACAAAGCAACATAGTACTTGGAATCCAAGATAGACCACCCCTTGGAAATGATTGAGGAATCAACCCCTCATTTGGTTAATGGGCATGACCACCCCTAATCCAAAATGATTGAGGTATCAACCCCTCAATTGGTTGATAGCATACCACCCTAATCTGAGATGATTGAGGTATCAACCCCTCAATTGGTTGATGGTTGTCACACCCTACCATCCATGATGATTGAGGTATCAACCCCTTAATTAGTTAATGGTTGTCACACCCTACTACCCATGGTGATTCAAGTATCAACCCCTCAATAGGTTATGGTCAACTCACAACACTAGAGATACTTTTTATGAAATTAACATATATATACCCTCCCTTCATCATCATAAAGTTATACAAGTTATAGGTCATGTAATGGATCATCAATAGATAAAGAACCCTTCACCAGACATTTCATCAAATACTTGGTGGGTGTGCAATTCTAGTGTAAAATCATGTGATTCAAGAGGTAAATCAAGTGAGAAATTCTAATGTAAATCAACCCACCAATACTTGGTAAAACTCTCATGTGAAATACGTTGAAAATCCCCCATCAAATATCAAGACTAATCATAGTTCTATAGCTTAAAACATGCATAATCATAATAGACAAATCATCTCATGATATAGACTTAAAATGAGTAAACATGTGTTTTCAATCACTAATGAAACCCCAATTTAGTATATGATCATAATCACTAATGAATAATACCCATAAGTAATACAACTTGGGAATGTGTAATTTTCATAGAAATGGAAGGTTGGGCACTATGGGTGAAAGGACCCAATGGTTGAAACCCACATACCTTGGACCTTGAGTTTCTTGAAATTGAGTTAGGAAAGAATGGAAGCTTAGAATGGGGTCTTGAAATCCAACACTTCTTCTTTAGTTTCCTTGAGTTTGTATTAGGGATTTTATAGAGGCTCTTAAGAGAATTCGAGAGTGTGTTCAAGTTGAGAGTAATGACTTTGATCCTTTGGAATAGGGTTTAAGTCTTTTGGGGAGATTATATAGCATTGGAAGTCTAAAAAGGTCACTAGAATAAATAAAATATATGAAAATGACATTACTTAACTAATGGAAAAATTAGCAAAGTGATGTCCCACTGAGGGCCACATGGGTCATGTGCACTCCACGAGTCGTGTGGAGTTCCCATGTAGTGACACTTGGTCAAAAATTGGAAGCTGGGATACTTTGAAAAAATTATGTTTCGTCACTTTGATGGGAGCCTCCAAGGGTGGTGTGACGCTACATGGTCTATGTAGTAGCTCGTGGAGTTAGACTAGGTAAGAAAAATGTTTCTAGGAGACGCCATGCCAAGAACCTCGACTCATGAGACCTGCAATGGCCCGTATGGACAATCGTGGCAAAACACTTGGCCAAACACTCCTTCCATGTTCACGAAGCTTTTCTTGAACATACCTCATGGCTAGCTAAACGGTTAGTGGCAAGACACACGGTCAGTGCTACTGGATGTGTCACATACCTTAGACAAAAAAAGGGTCTTTTCCAGCTCAAGGCAGCCCAGGTGGCCCATCCAAAGCCCAACTACCCGTCAAGGTGCCCATGTAGTTTCACTACGCGGGAGGGCCTCACGAAAATGGTCATAACTCCTTTATCCGAACTCAGAATGAGGTGAAACAAAGTGCATTTGAAATCTAACTCAAAGGGCTTTCATTTGACATATGGTTCATCTAGTTCCATGTGTGCTAAAATTTATGCTCATTTAAAGTTGACCCTTGCACAAACTAACACCCAAAACTCAACTCATAGGGAAGTCTTGAACTCATCTAAATACTAGAAGTCTCCCATGACCGTAATACACTCCCCACCTACACAAATGAGGCTTGAAACATAGATACATAAAACCATGGAATAATGGTGCTACAATATCTCCTCCTTGAGAATAGTCATCCCCAAATATTAAAGAAATGTACATAAGGAAAGTAATTATGAAGAATTTTAGCCCAACATGGATGCAACAAATGCATTTAAACATTATTTTCAAAAATTCTCAACATGAACATCAAAAATCACCATAATCTTACCAACATAAACATGAATGAATGTAAATGACATAAGGGCCAAAAATGAAGACTTGAAATTGTATACGCAGAGCTAATTTAGTACCTTAGGCTTGAGTAGAGTTGAATACATATGGATATCACCTTTGCATATCCGACTCGATTTTCCATGTGACACTTTTGACTTGTTGATTCCTCCAAAGAACCTTAACGAAAGCTATATCCTTGTTTCTCAACCTCTTTACTTGTCTATCAAAGAGTTATACAGGACCTCTTCATAAGTTAAATTATCTTCGAAAACACCTGTAACATCTAGAGGCGCAATAGCACTAGGGTCACCCACACACTTCCTCAACATAGACATGTGGAAGAATGGATGTACTATATGCATATCAATGGGCAACTCCATATCATAGGCCACCTTACCAATCCTTCTCAACACTCTATAGGGACCCACAAATCTAGGGCTCAACTTAATCTTTTTACCAAATAGGACCAATACTTTAAGGGTGAGACCTTCAAATAGACCCAATCACCAACTTCGAATTCAAGATCTGTTCTTATCTCATCGGTATAGGGCTTTTGTTGACTAGGCAATTTTCAAACTCTCCCTAATCACCCTCACTTTCTCCATAGCTTCCATAACCAAATTCGATCCTAACAAGGCCATCTCCCCCACCTCAAACCATCCAAGCAGGGACCTACAATGCCTTTCATAAAAAGCCTCAAAAGGAGTCATACCAATGCTTACATAATAGATATTATTATAAGCAAACTCAATCAATGGTAGATGATCATCCCAACAACCCTTAAACTCCAATACACAAGCCCTATGTATATCCTTAAGAGTTTGGATAGTTCTTTGGGATTGGCCATCCGTTTGAGGAAGGCCTTATTAAGTTTAACTTTGGTACCAAGACCTCTTCGGCAGGACCTCTAAAAGTGTGAGGTAAATTGAGAACCACTGTTAGGACCCGCAACATAATTTAAACCCCAAAAGTCCTTAATTGGTTCGATTTAATAAAGTTTGGGACCGAATGCA
>JAOTQJ010147622.1:0-33671 GCA_025642045.1 Solanum sejunctum
TATATGTGTATATGTTTCTGTATGTTCTGGGAGTTGCTGCAGGTGCGGTTAGTCAATAAAACAGAGGAAACTCTGCCAAAATTTCGGTAGAATTTTCGACTAGGTTATAAAGGAATTTGGTTTAGTATATGTTTGAGTGCCCCTATCGTGCACTGCTCACGACCCCAGTGTGGGGCGTGACAATATTCATCCTAGCCCTTGGGTCGTCAACCAAGTGAAGAGCATACTTAGAGAGTTGGTTGAACTTGGGGCATACTCCCTCACACTCAATGACCCTTGTCTAAAATTCATGAATTCTACCAGCTTTGCTTCCCTAAGCTCAAGAGGAAAGAACTAATTAAGAAAGGCCTCCTTGAACTTTTCCCATAGAACTACATTGTTGACTCCCTTCCCCCCTCTCCATTGATTGTACCATATTTGTGCTACCCCTTTGAATTGGTAGGCCGCCAACTCTGCCTTATCTTTCGTTCTAACACCCATGATGGCAAATACCTTATAAGTCTCATCAATAAACTCTTGTGGGTCTTCATCCATCCTTGACCCATTGAATTCCGAAGGGCTCATCCTCATGAAGTCTCTCACCTAAGAAGCAAGTGAAGGGGTATAAGGCTCTTGGACCCCTTGATTGACTTTGTTGGCCAAAACTTGTGTAAGCAAAGTGAGAGACTCCCAAAGCTCTCCATTAACCAGTTGTCCCTCATGAGTGCGGGGTTTTCCTCCTCTTGGGTTAGGCATGATCAACTAGCATGGGCAAAGAAAAACTATTAGGGAGAAAAACTTACTTCAACTCTATAGCACAATTTAGAACATGAAGAAGGGAAACTTCTCCTAAAACATCTCATAGCCCCGTACACATAGTTGTGGTGCACAGCACAATCATGAATAAGACTCTAATTAATGTGGTAATTTGTACTCCTATGATCTAACAACCTAATACGCTGACACCATCTTTGCCCTGATCCAAGTCTAGGGCATAAGCGTGACCGACAAACAGAGAACCCGAAAAAATCCTAAACAAGCTCATAGCACATTATTACACATCCTTGGTTATGGAAGCATTTAAATGATAATAAGAGATAAGCATAAATAAGGGAATTTTGGACTAAGGGTAAACTTCCATATCATAGACATCAAGAATAAGAGAGTCAAGGCTCACAGCACAGATATATAACATTTCCAACAACACCTCTACTACATAGATAAGAGTGAGGGCCAAGACAAGCAATTGGGCTCACTGTAATAGTTAATGCATAATCAAAAGAGATAGTCTTAATACATAGCAAGAGATCATAAGGAACATCCCCGGAATGAAGGACTCACCAACAAGCTTATAAAATAATCATAGTACCCACATAGAGGAGGAGAAGGAGGATCAAGCGGTGCTCCAGTTCCTACATGGTAAAATCATGTAGGCATAGAGTATACATTAGTACATTTGAATGTACTAAATATGTGGGATGCAATGCAACAACAGATAGACATCATAACCGAAATGCATAATTATAAGCAATAGATAACATAATAACAATATGGAATGGATGACCAATGCTTAAGTAAATCATGCTTTGCAAATCATTTATCTTACATAAATCATAATACATAAGTATGTAAATAAACATCAACCGACATAACATAAGACCTTTTGGAGAAGCAATCTTCCTCATGGGAGCCCGTCCCCTTTCGAAGAGAATTTTATAAGTAACTTCACATTTTGGGAGCCCATCCCTTTTCAGATTAAGTGAATTTACTTATGGGAGCCCATCCCATTTTACATATAGTGACCTTCCTTATGGGAGCCCATCCCCTTTCAGATTAAGTGACCTTCCTTATAAGAGCCCATCCTCTTTTGGATTAAGTGACCTTTCTTATGGGAGCCCGTTCCCTTTTGGATTTATTGGCCTTCCTTATGGGAGCCTATCACTTTTTGGATTAAGTGACCTTTCTTACAGGAGCCTGTGTCTTTTTAAATTAAGTGACCTTCCTTACAGGAGCCCGTCCCTTTTCGGATTGAGTGGCCTTCCTTATGGGAGCCTATCCCTTTTCGAATTAAGTATTCCATAGAACTAACTTATCGGACCATTACATTTCAATCATCAAGAAAGAACTTATTTTCCCAAGAATGCAACAAATATAAGAACCTAACAATCTACTTATAACACCATAGGTACTTTCTCATGAAATAACTCATATAAACATTTCTATCATCATCATAAAGTCTTTCAACTCATAGACATGCATTAGACCTTCAATTCCTCAAGAAATCATAACCATACACTTTATAAAAGACCTAGCGGGTGCTTAATGCTAGTACAAAACTATGCCATTTAGGAGTGAAATCGTGTTAAAAAATTCAATGTAAAACCTTCAATAGATACTTGGTAACATGCCCAAACAATAGACATCAGAACCCTTCGTCAAATCTTATAATAAATCCTAGATTCATAGTCCAAACATGGCAAAACAGTCACAATTTCATGAACTCCAACATAGTGTGTAGTGATTTTCACAATAGATAAGACCTATGAGTAAATCAACTTCAAATCATACAATTTTCAAAAAAAGGAAGCTTGGGCATCATGGGTGAGATGAACGTGATGAAGATTAGAGAAGGAGACTTGAAGCATAGTTGAAATCCTTAAGATCCAGAGAGGGTTTTGGCTATTGAAATTTGAAAGAAATATAAGCCTAAGTGTTTGAGTGTGTATAGGGGATTGTTTTGAATGACATGAGGGTAAAAAAATGGCTAAGTATAGGTATTTTATGGTATGGGAAGGCTTAGGTCAAAGATTTAAAAGTCTTGGACCTAAATGAATCCACTGGAACAAAAATAAGCTAGTGCGCGTCGCGCTAAGAACGCATAGTTGCCACTAGAAATCATCACTTTAACATTTCAAATTTTGCTGCGGTTGCTCTAAAATTGGGGTTAGACTCTTTTCCCCTTAAATCTGACCATCGGAATAAGAATATGAAGTTAGACTTCTGAAATAATGCATAGATTTTGAGATATATAGAAATTACAATTTCAGGCACTTTCGAGGCATATTTTAAGGTACTTTTGGGGGTCCTTTTAGGATTGTAATGTAAGTTCACCAAGCCCTTTTGTTAAAGGTTAGAGGCAAATTTTACTATGTCACTTGTCCCATCTCGTTAGTGTGCAATACTAACCATTACCTTTAGTTCTAGTCAATCTCCCCTTGGTCTAGTTCGATTGATTAGACGAGAACACATTATCAAATCTTGTTAATCAATCTCTTTTCCTATTTATTACCACCTAGATAGGGAAGGTAACACTAGGAAATTTCTAAAGTTTGCCACCACTAGAAAACATGCAAAATGAAGAGAATTGATTAATACATGTAAATACCCATTCCAAGAATTGTAAATTATCTGGGTTTATTTGGTTATATTTTTATGGTTCCCACAACCCCAAGTTGTGGATTTAGGTACTCATGCTATGGGTAGATGAAGAAATTATGAATTGAGAAAACATAATTACTCACTTACCCAATTGAGTTGAAGATCAAGGAAATTCAAAATATATCGAGAATCACAAGATTTGAAGATACAATGAATCCACAAGTGTATTCTCCTCCAAGATTGAAGTCTCCAAGTACAAAACTCTAAAAGTACTTTCTAATGACGTTCTCTACTGTACTCCCCTCAAAATTAACCTAAAAATTACTATTTATATTAGTTACAAATAAGTCCTTAAAAATAGAAAAACTGCTCGGGGACTTTCTATGACAGGAATTTACAACTCTAAACTGACTTCCGAGTCATAATTGGGGCCTCATGTTTAGCTCTTGAGAACTTGGACTTCACTGCTATGGATCCACTTTATAAGTTGTAGACTAATTCATGACTCGTACTGTACTCTTGTGGAATTCTTCACAAAACCACTCTATACAACTTGTAGAGTAATCTATGACTCGTAAAGAGGTCTCGTATGGCTGAACATCAGAAATTAAACTTCACTAGAAATCTTCATGAATCCCCGCTCTACGACTCGTAGAAGGTCCCGTATACCATATAAAGATGGGAAAAGTGTGCAATTTTGCCCTAAAATCATGCCAACCTACTTTCCTGCAAACTAAACACCAAAAAAAACACATAAAACCCATAAATATCGCATTTAGAATACATAAAATCCTAAGTTTTAAATATTAAATGTGTTGTACTTTCACAACACATCAACACTCTCAACATAAAACTATTGGTTGTCCTCAAGCAACGACTCAATCTATATAGACCTCAACCCAATGGCATACTCACATACAATTCAAATATAAGTACCCACATTGACTTTTCAAAACAAGATCAAATAGCTTTTTATCAAACCAAAACACACTAGTGCATTTGACAACACACTATGAGAAGCATGGAAATATCAACAATCCACAATCACTGAACAAGTCAAATGCTAACAAAAGCAATATGAGTACCCTCCTAGAAAGAAGTCTCATTTTTGACACTCACTGATGATTCCAAATTTAGCTTTGGGACTGTGCAAACACAATCACTCTCACAAAAGATGTTCATGCATAATGACTAGTATCATAGGTTTTCCCATATACACATGACTCAGATTTTTAACTAACTGGACTAGGATCGCTTTAGGACTTTCTAGGCTTATAACATAGGCTCAGGTGGCTTTGGTATGGCATTTTGGAAAAATAATGACTAAAAACCATCCTTGAACTACGTTTTGCATCACTTTCACCTTACTAACTCGAATATTTTTACCTTATTCTCCCTTTTTCCAAATTCAAGCTTTTTTAAGTATTTTCTTCTCAATTTTCAACTTTTGCTTTATTTTTACACTTTATTTTGCTTTTAATCTCAGTCTAAGGAATATTTTTCTTTTTCTTTCACTTGGTACATGATTTTCTTCTTTTTCTCCTCATTCCCAACTCACCACCTTATTTTTGTGATTTTGCCCATACACGGGCCACCCTTAACTTAGACTTTCAGCCTGTATTGAAGTACACAATATCTACTCCTAAACCAGGTCTACTTTTGGTAGTCACCCTCAACTTAGGCTTTTTGCCTCAATCAAGGTTCACGATGCTCAAGGATAGACCAAGGCCAACTTCAAGGTTCTTCACTTGATAAGGTTAGGCTAATAAGGTGTTTTTGAAAGAATTAGTACATCTAAGACTCAAATATTTGGAACAATGGTTAAAATTTCATTTGGTTGGTCATTTTAGGCTAAAGTGTACTAATTAAAAAACAAAGGCCTAAGATCCCTTCCTAATCCATTTAATCTACAATATAACTTAGAGTGACAGGGCAAGTTCTAAATTAGCATAAAATGCACCAATCTAGCAAAATAAGCTCACACTCTCATGGCATTGCATACATTATTAAGAAACAACTCGCTGATGACGATTCATAACTCAATTAGCTTCACTTATCAGAACAACTATTTCCAAACACCTAAACATACATGGTGGCCATTTAACTACTAATCAAAAATATTTGGTGGGTACCAATTTTCAAAACAAATAAAAACATGCTATATGCCATAAGTATTATTACTACATGCTACAAATATTATGTAAACATCCTAAACATGGTGGTTCAACAGAAATTAAATATTCATGAAGAAAAAAAACACAAGCAAGAAAATCTCGTGATCTAAATTTGGGGTAGTTATGGACCATAAGCTACTTAGACTTCACCAAGGCCAATAACTACCCACATCCCATTGGAAATATTGTGCATTGTTCCCAATGCACCAGATCAAGCAAAAATAGAATAAGTAGGGTCAAAAACATACCTCAACGCCTAAGCGTCAGTCTGTGCCTGAGTCTGGCCATCCCCTTCCTACAAGGTAGTCTCTTCTACACTCTATCCAGAGGGGAATATCCCTCACCCGACCATGCACATAAGCTAGCATCATATCCACCTCTTACTTTGCTATCCTCATGGCTATCCCAAGATTATTCTCTTTATCCTCATCATCCTCGAAAACCTTTGCATGTACATTCCTCTCATCTGGATTAGTATCTATTCAAGGTCTTTTCTAGAGGGAAGTATGTGAAGGCTCCATGGAGACAAATAAACCAAATAGTTGCTATGTAGATATAGTCTCTAGTAGTGCCATAGATGCCACAAGTAAAGTTGTCATGTCAGCCTTAAGTTTTTTGATGTCCTAATGTATGGCTTACAAATTTGAAGGTCAGGCCTCGATTAACCTCTTCTAAACTTGATCCTCAAAGGCATCAATATAGGCGTACACTCTAGAAACATGCTCTTAAATAGTAGAGATGGTGGACGCCCGGCTTAGCCCCTCTAAATCTACAATAGCCTGCCGGACCCATGGCTTGAGTTGCTAAATAAGCTGACACAACTGGGCCTCAACACTTAATAATAAGTGAAACATGGCCTGAATAGAAATAGCGGACACATAAACCACGTATAGTGTAAAAGGTTGTGAAGTGATAGCCTGTGATGCAGGAGCAACTCTAATAGGACCTCTCTCAATATCGACTGCTTTGGGTTGATGGGGTCTCTTATCAGTAGTAGTAGCAATAGTAGTGGTGGTGGTAATCATCGAACCCTCAAGTGGTGGCTCCAAGGAAAATATCTATGGTGGTTATGGATGTTATCCTCATCAAGTTACTATTGGGTTCTCATCAGCCTATATCAGACTGGGCTCCAAAGTATGTCGAGCCTCAAATATCTCGTCTGACTGGTGCTAAATCTCCACCCTTAACTCTACACAGAGTCTGTAAATCAAAATCAAAAATGGGATAGGGGTGGCCCTCTTCTATGTTGACTTATGTATTTACTTTGATATAAGCCAGGCTGAATCAATGTTGTAGCCATCCAAGATGCCGGCAACCAATGCTATATGCTCATGCATAAGTATGTTATCCACTATGGTCAACCAAATTCGTTATCTGAGATTGGGCCACCAAAACTTTGGGGGCAACTTAATGTAGACTTCTCTATAGGCTCGGTGTGTATGGTGACTAAAGAAGGCTTCGAACCCTACTCTGTAATATGATCGGCCACCCATCTCAGAAAAGAAGTACTATGCTTGGGATCTTTCATAAGAAATAAGTTTTGATGTATCCCCAACCTGTAATCAAACTCTACTGTAGACTTGGAGGCACGGTACACAGGATTAGTAAGTATACAGTGAATGGTCTCCTCAGAAATATTAACCCATCGACCTCTCCCCGAACCTCTATGAATCTGGGTTGTGGATAGCCTTCTTCCCCTTGAAAAGATCACACTACATCATCGCTGTATAAGATGCATAAAACTCCATCACCAACACCAAGGACTATCATCTAAGACTTTGTCAGCCATCTCAACCTATATCATATCATCATGTCCTATAGACCTGGGACACGGCTAAGTCCATCATCAATAACTCTAGGCTCCTCATATATCGAACAAGTGGGTTTTCCCCACTCCTTGGGCTAAATGTCCTCCAAATATATGGCCTTCATACCCTTGATGCACTACCAATGAGTAGTAGCATTTGGTGCTGATGATGAAGATGGTAGAATGGAGGATTTGGCATATTCTCTATCCTAAAGTCCTCCTCTGTACTCTGATCCTCCCTAGAAGGGGTCATCTGGGTCATGCTACTCGCCATCTCCTTACTCCCTTCCTTGTTAAATTATCAAGAACTAATGCATTGAGCCTAAGACTACCCAGACCTGGCAATAAACCTAGTTTATGGTCAAGGTATCTCTGGGTCAGATTGGGCATCATCTATATCGAAAGACCCACTCAGTTGAGGGGTGTGATCATTACCCAAACGATTGTCATTTGTAGGCTCATCTATGAGCTTTCTTATAAAAGCCTCAATCGTCAAACGATTTCCTTTAGGGCTATAGTATCTGAAAGTTAAACATAAACGAACCAAAATTAGCCTCAATAATCAAGAAATAGAAAGCAAAAACTCATTTGAGTCACTTGCAGATAGGGTCTACAAGGGACCCTTAAAGAATGATATTGAGCACTATGAGTCGTAAAGTGCTTTCGTAAACTAGTGCTTTAGAACAATAATTGTCACTGGAGAAGTTAACAAGACCCAGGTACAACTCGTAAAGTGTTTCACAAGTTATAAGCTTGGGTCGTATACAATTCCAGAGAGTAACTAAAAACAGGCAAGGATCTACAAGACCTATCTACAAGTCATAAAGTGATCTACAACTCGTAGAAGGTCTCATCTGATAAATACTTAGATTAACAAGTTTCTAAAATTTCCAAAAAGAGGCAGTTATGACTCGTAGAGCAATCTATGAGTCTTAAAAGAATCTTATGAACAAGAAATTTTAGGTATACCTAACCTATCTAAGTTCATCACATGAACCCCAAGAACATATTCAATCCTAAATTCCAGCATCGAAGCAACATATGCATACTCACAAGTTTAGCATAAAATAACCAACACCTCCCAAAATAATTTCAACATAAGAACACCTCCTCAAACACAATTTTCCATCAATATCCTATCATTTCAACCATTCCAATTTGACTCATACAAATCTGTATGCCCATGATAAAACCCAACAACTCAACATGACAAATCATGCAATATCAACCAATCAAGCATGGACGATGATTCAATAGGCATAGCATTTAGCAATTAATCATGTCAAATATTTAATTCTGGACTCAAACATTAAATTCAATCATAGGCAACCCTAATTTCACCTTTATCATTTGATTTCACTAAGAATTTTATGATTAAACATCAAACGAACATGTTCATTAAGTCAAACAAGTACTAATTAAAGCAAATTAATGATCAAAATTAAATCAAGATCTTACCACAAATAAAGAATAAATTGAAGAACAAAAAGAGAGAAGATGATTGAACCCAAAACCCTAGGTGTCAGAAATTCACGGCGGGAAATGGTCACACTAGTTGGAAAGTGATCAAGAAAAGAGAAGGAGAGTAACTTCTTAGAAAATTGCGGTCAATTAGGTCAAAAGTGGAGTCTAATAATTTGACCCCTTTTTATACCTTTATCAGATCACAGTTAAAATTACTAGGCTTGGTTTTATAAAACACCGACTACGAGTCATAGAGAGATTTACAAACTCGTAAGTCCAGGTCTTATAGACCTCTCAACAGTTAGAAAAGTTCAGAATCTTAACTGAGTTCCACGAACCCCCTTCATGACTCATAGTTTGATCTATGAGTTGTAAAGTTGGCTCGTAGGTTGAATGCACATTGTTCATACTCACTGAAAATCTCTATGAGATAGGGTTACGAGTCATAAAGTGTAATACAACTCGTAAGTCCATTCGTAGAAACTATACTTGATGCATTCCTCAGCCAAATCTATTGCCTTATTCTTTTACCTGCATAGTCTTCATAAATTTCACTTGCACCCTATATGTAACAAACCCAATGTTAGAAATTGCAATCAAAACACAGTCAAACAAACCTAAGAATCTAAAAGTTGAAAATAAACTCAAAACTAAGCTAAAACATCCCAAATCCTTGGGTTGCATCCCAAGTAGCACCTAATTTATTATCATGGTATGACTTAGCTAGCTTGAGTAATCAGACTTCCTCAAGCTCTGGTGCATCATCATCAACCAATTATGTCTGTTTCTTGGATCTTGTCATCATCCTCTTTGAATCTAATCCAGTTGTGCTGACACAAGTCCAAATTGACTATTGAGTTATTGAATAGCCACAGAGTGTTAGTCCACTCTGAGATTTATCTTTTCAATGTTAGACTTGATATCCTTTAATGCCTCATCTTAAGTATCTTCCCTCTTTAACAACTAGTCAAGTATCCCCTCAATTCTTGAGTTTTTGTCTCCCATATCATAACTGTGTAGGGATACATTTGCTTGATTAGAACTCATATCAATGGTGCTGGCACAATCCATTAAATGTCTATCCCTAGGCTTCCACTTATGGTTGAATTTGACTACCATGTTCACGTGCTCTGTGAATGGTTGCTCTACAAACCAACCTCCTAAGAGGGAATCAGCGTATGCTTAACTATTGACATCTAGAGCTTGGTAGAAGTTTTCCACCAGGACATTCCTAGGAATCTCATGGTCTGGTGTGTTTCTCAAGCATTTATTGAATCGCTTCCACGTATTAAGGATTAAATCACCAGGGACTTTCTTGAATTGATTGATCTGGTCCTCCATTTTGAGCCTGTTTGGTTTAATGAAGTACCTTACTAAGAAAGCCCTTGTAATTCTATCCAACTAGTGATCAAACCTTATGGAAGCTCAGATAACCATAATACAGATAATAGGAAAAAACAAAGTCCCACAGCTTCCATAGATAGATTTTGTGTCCCCATCACACTCTTACAAATAAATGCCACATTATGTAAGTGGCTATGTGGATATTCTGATGGTAGGCCCACAAATAATCCATGATTATGTAGCATTTGAAGTAACCTACTATAAACTATGAACTTTGTGTTAGCCGATAGTGGTGGTACCAAAATAGCCCCAGGTCACATCCAAAGCCATAGTCTCAACCTATATTAATTCCACCAGCAAGCATTGTGATTGAAATCTCGAGGCTGTGGAATATTCTTAAAAGGAGATGGGTTGTCATTTTGATCATCATCATTAACATTCCAATTCAAGGCTGCATTACCCACGATGTTGGCATTTTCTTGGACCTTTTTTCTTGTAATTATTTGGATATTTGGATCAAATGGAGTTAAGGGATTTCCTTGACACCTAATATTGAGCATACACTACTAGTAAGTCATACAAAGAAACAAAAATAAAATACAAGGAAACTAAGGATTAACACTTGAATTACAATTACTAGTGAATTCAATCAAGTCTAGCCTATTTCCCGGTAATGGTGCTATAATCTTTGATTAGGCCCAAGTTACACCTCTCTTTTGGGGGATAAAGTGGTCGTTGTCAAATATAAAACCTAACTGAGGTTAGGGTCAAATCCAAAAGAGAATAGAAGACACACAATGAATTCACCAATATGTCATTCAAGTAATTAACAACTCAATTCCCTGAAAGAGGGGGGTTGTTGCAATATTCAACAACAAAATAAACCAAACTAACCAAAGGAAGAGACAATCGATAAAGAGAGGAACTTAGGAATTGTGTTGTCCATGATTCACCAACTCAATAATCCTGGATAATCCAATTCTCCACTAGTATATAGCATGTAGGACGGTAATTTAAGTTCACCAAGCCCTTTGGTCAAAGGTGAGAGGCGAATTATACTATGTGCCTTGGACTATCTCTATAGTGTGAAATATTAACCATTACTTGTAGTCCCATTCAACGTCCCATTGTTTTAGTTTGGTTGATTAGACGAGAATAGATCATCGAATCCTGTTAATCAATCTTTTTTCCTATTCATTACCACTTGGATCGAGAAGGTAACACTAGGCAAGTTCTAATGTTAGCCACCACTAGAAAACATGCAAAATGAAGAGAATTCATTAGTATATGTAAAAACCCATTCCAAGAATTGCAAATTATCCGAGTTTATTTGGTTAGATCTTCATGGTTCCCACAACCCCAAGTTGTGGATTTAGCTATTTATGCTATAAGTAGATGAAGATATCAAGAATTGAGAAAACATAATGAATCACTTACCTAATTAAGTTTAAGAACAAGAAAATCCAAAATATAATGAGAATCACAAGATTTGAAGATAGAATGATTCCACAAGTGTATTCTCCTCCACAATTTAAATCTCCAAGTACAAAACCCTAAAAGTACTTTCTTATGATGTTCTTACTATACTCCCCTCAAAGTTAACCTAAAAATGATTATTTATTATATTTACAAACAAGTCCTTAAAAATTAGAAAAACTAGTCGGTGGCTTTCTAAGACTGCCATTTACAACTCGTAAAATGACTTACAAGTCTAATCGGGGTCTCGTGTTCAGCTCTTGAACTTCACTGCTACGAATCCACTTTTTGAGTCATAGATGGTTTCAAGACTTGTATTGTTCTCTCATAGACTTCATCTGCATCAACTGGTGCTTCACTGGAATTCTTCATGAAACCACTCTATACGACTCATAGAGTGATCTACAACTTATAAATAAATCTTGTATGGCTGAATTTCAGATTTCAAAATTCACTGGAAATCTTCACGAAACCTACTCTATGACTCGTAGTATCCTTTACAAATCATAGAGGGCCTCATAAACCATAAAAACCCAAAAGAGTCGCAAGTTTGCCCTAAAATCATGCCAACCTATTTTCCTGCCAATAAAACACCAAAATAACATATAAAACCCATAAATATCATATTGAAAACACACAAAATTCTAAGTTTTAATCACCAAATATGTTACATTTTATTAGAACAACAATTGTTGCGGCATGAATTATACAAATTTGTTACTCAGACTTTGCTAATTGCCCACACTTCACTCTTTAACTCATCTGGATAGTTCATGGACTGATGGATTTCAAAGATAACTTCTTCATCATTTAATCTAAACCTGAGCTAACCAACTTCTATATCAACTAGGGCTCGTACAGTGACTAGGAAGGATCTTCCAAAGATGATTGGTATGTCGAAGTCAACTTCATAGTCTAGGGTCACAAAGTCTAAAAGGAATATGAACTTCTTAACTTTTACTAGCACATCATATAATCTACCCATAGGCTTCCACACCATGTGATCCTCCATCAATAACCACATGCTAGTTGGCATAGGGGCTCCCAATCCAAGCTTATTATAGATAATAGGGGCATCAGATTTATGCTGGCACCTAGATCAAATAATGCCCTCGCAAACTCTACATCTCCAATGGTGCAGGGTATGGTGAAAGCACCTGGATCTTCATGCTTTCCTAACTAAGGACATCGTAGATAGCACTACAATATTAAAGCTCCTGCGGAAGCTTCTGACTCATAGTGCTCTTTTTGGTAACCAAGTCCTTCATATACTTTGCATATGCTAGTATCTTCTCTAATACCTTGATAAGTGGGATATTGATGGAGAGTTTCTTAAGCATGGTGAGAAAGTACTTGGATTTCCCTTCCTCCTACCTCTTTTTGATTCTCTTAGGAAAGGAAGAAAGAAGCCCAGGGATGGGCTTAAGCCTCTGTGGTGCGTCAACTACTACACTCGTCCTATCTTTTTCATGATCATCTCCTTCATATAAATTCTTTGCTACAACCATCTCCTCACGAACATCTTCTACATCATCCAACATAAGAGGATCAATAGTGTTTTTGCCACCTTGAGTAGTGATTGCTACACACTGTCTTTCATTTATAGGATTTTGCACTATATTGTTAGCATTTTACCCCTCTGATACTGATTAAGCGGAGTTGACACTTGACTAAACTGTTGTTCAACCTGTGTGATAGCCATAGAGTGAGACACTATTTTCTAATTAAAACTTGAAATGTCTGATTTCATGCCCCTAAGAGTCTCATCCTGCATCTCAGCTTTCTTCAATAGGCGATCAAACATCTCTTCAATTCTTGAATTTCTTGCACCTGCATCATGATTGTGTGGTGGGATATAAAAACCATTTCTGAAGCCTTCTCTGCAACCCCAATCTTCATCTGAACCCCTGTTCCTATCATAACAACCTCTGCGGTTGTCTCTGTTAGCTCTATCTTTACCAAAGTTTCAACCTTGATTTCCTTGACCTTGGCGCCAATAGTTCTTATTGGACCCTTGGGTACTAGTCCAGAAACCACCATCTGATCTACAACAAAACAACTGTCCTCATCATAGTATGGCCCCTCATATATGGATGCCTGTGAAGGTTGATAAACTACTACATTTACTCTCTCTTAGCCCTGCTTTATCATCACATCCATACTTATGCGAATCTAAGCAAGCCGTTGCATGATTTCTTCATTAATTTTCCATTTTCTAACCTAAGACTAACAGCACATGAATTCTTTTTGGAAGCTTTGTCCCAATACCCCCAAGCATGATTTGTCTTGACCACTCATTACATTCGCTCCGATCCTAGCAAATGGTTGATCTAGAAATATGCCCCCATGATAGTTCAACACATGCCTAACTATTTTCATCAAGGGCACAATAACAGATCTCCACTAAGGCATCATCAATGATCTTGTTATTGGGGATGCTTCTCAAACAATTTGTGAACCGCTTCCAAATAATTCTTATTGAATCACCAGGAAGTTGCTCGAAGTTGTTGACCTGGTGTTTCAACATAGGCTTGTTCGAGCTAGAGAAATACCTTTCCAAAAAATCCTTCTACAAGTCTACCCAGCATGTAATTAAACTCTGCAGGAACTCACATAGCCATAATGCAGTATTGTCTGTTAGAGATAATGGGAAGACACGAAGTCCCACAGTATCCATAGACAAATTATGTATTCCTATCACACTTTTACAAAAAAATGCCCTATTGTGTACGTGATTATGTGGATCCTTTGATAGTAAGCCTGCAAATAGTCTATGGTTTTGCATCATCTAGAGTAACCCACTCGAGATTGTGAATTTTGTCTCCGCCGGTAGTGGTGGCAACACAATAGCTCCATTCACCTCTATAACCATAATATTTAACCTTTACTGGTTCTATGGGTAAGCATTGGCGTTAAAATCTTGAAGCTATTGAATGTCCTCTAAAGGAGGTGGGCTCTCATTCCCAGCATCATCATTATTGCTCTTATTCAGTGCTGCATTAGCCGCATTGTTGGCGATGTCTTAGGCCATTATTCTTGAAGTTCTGTGGATCTCTGTATCAAATGGAACTATGGGATTGCCTTGACTCTAAGTGTTAGGCATACACTACACGTACACCCTGAAAAAGAACAAAAACAATAAAAAAAGTAAAATAAAGAAACTAAGTATAATACTCAAATTACTAAGGAACTCACTAAGTCTTGCCATATTCCCCGGCAATGGCGCAAAAATCTTGATGTCGCCCAAGTTACACCTCCTTTTTAGAGGATAAAGTGGTCTCTATCAAGATATAGTTACTAACTAAGGTTAGGGTCGAACCCATAGGGAATACGCAGAAAACATTCACCACTGTGCACTCCAAGTAATTAACCGACTCAATTCTCGGGGAAAAGGGGGTTTGAAATAATCAGTGAGAAAAGTAAAATAACTAACTATCACAAGAGAAAATCAATAATAGAGAGCAACTAGTGTATTGCATTCCCCATGATTTCCCAACTTAGTATCACCAGATAACCTAATTCTTGTCTAGTGTAACAAAAAGGATGGAAATTAAGTTGACCAAGCCCTTTGGTCATAGGTGAGAGGTGAATTTCACTATGTGACTTGGACATCTCCATAGTGCTAATTACTAACCATTACCTATTAGTCCCAGTACAACCTCCCCTTGGTCTAGTTTGGTTGATTAGATGAGAACACATCAATCAAATCCTATTAATTAATCTCCTTTCCTATTCATTACTACCTTGGTACAGTCAGTAACACTGGGCGGGTTCTAATGTTGGCCACCATCAGAAAACATGCAAAACGAAGAGAGTTAATTAATACATGCATATACACCTTCCAAAAATTTTGAATTATCTGGTTTTACTTTGTTTGTTCTTCATGGTTCCCATAACCCTAGTTGTGGAATTAGATACTTATGCTATGTGTAGATGAAGAGATTATGCATTGAAAAGACATAATCAAATACTTACCCAATAGATTTAAGAACAAGCAATCTAATATCAATAAGAATCACAAGTTTTAAGATCAAATTCAACCACAAATGTTTTTAAAGACTCTCTTATAATTTTCTCTCTCTAAATATTGAGTTTCTATGACAATTGATATGAACTTCTCAAAAATAACCTAAAAGACCTATTTATAATATTTAAAACTCAAATCCTAAATGACTTAAGAAACTGGTCGGCATGTCTCACAAAAGCATTTTACGGCCCGTATTGAAGTTTACGGCCTGTAATTGGGGTCTCATACATTGTTGTTAAAAAACTAGACTTCTTCTTTATGACACCTCTTTATGACTCATAAAATGGTTTATGACCCGTAAAGATGGTTTCATCTGATAAACTTCAGAAAGTCTTCATTCTCTGATCCTCAGGGCATTAAACCTCTTCTATGACTCATCTGCATATTCATAGAAGTAACTTTAGACACTTGTCCCCTCACTGGAAATCCTTACAAAACCATCCTATGACTTATAGAATGGTCTACGACCTTTAAGCTGTCTCATATAATAGCAAATCTGTAGGAACTTTTGTAACTTTTACCAAAATCATGGCCAACCTGTAATCCTGCAAAGATGATAAACACACATAAAACCTAGTAAAATCGTATTGAGAACACACGAAATCCTAAGTTTTAAGCATCAAAAGTATTGTATTTTGCAGCACATCAAATCATCCTTCAATACTCCATCCTTTTGATCGAATTTCAATATGTTCTTGCCCCTAAAACCCCTGTATTACCAAAATTAATGTAATTAGGTTCAAATTATTAGTAGGTATGGTAGTTCAAACTTGATTAATTATTGCCTTTGTATGTGATATGTGTTAAACATTAAGTTAGTTATTGTCTTTTGTTTTGAATAATGAAAATTCCAGAATATATGTGTAGCGATTCCTGGTTTGACTAGTATTACAAGAAATCCATGTCATCACATGTCGTTCAAAGTGATGGAAATTGTTGCTTGAAAAATGATGTCTCATTGCATATATGTGCTGAATTTCTAACTTTCAAACTGTGTCGGCTTATGGTATGAACATGTAATTGTTGCATGAGGGGTATTGGGGAATTTGTTGAGATTATATGGGGTGCATAATATTCTTGCTTTGGTGCTTTTCTTAATAATTATGGTCTAACAATATCATGTTAGGAGCTATTTGATAGGCTTAGAAAACCAAATTACTGGAAAATTTAACCCAAGAGAGTTTTCTACAGTCCATGGAATATTCTTTGAACGATGTAGTATATTCTACAACTAGTAGATAGGTCTCGTTGGGCCATGCTTGCAAAAGTTCAAGATTCAAACCACCTCAGTCTATGCCTCATAGAAAGTTCTACAAGTCATACCTGCCCTTCTAGATGCAGTTCTAATAGCTATGTTAGTTGTACCCTCCTATCTACGATAGCTTTTTATAGCTCATAGTTTTTACTATGACCTCTAAACGAGCCTTCGTAGACTCGTCTTTTATTAGTTTTGCTATATTCTTGTTTTTCGTTCCTATACTTATGATGCTAATCGTGTTGCTAAATATGTGCACTTTAGGTGCAATGGCCTAAAAAGCAGAGAAGAATGAGATACATGCCTTGTAGTAGTACTACGAGATGAGTCCTTGGAATATCAACGCAACTTCAAGGCAGTAGATCACTAGAGGAGCTCAGTGTTCAGCCAGATGCATGATGGGGGTTGATGGTTATTCTCAAATAAGAAAGCGGTCGCTATTAATAATTAACCTAACCGAGGTTAGGGTCAAAACCACAGGGAATACAGGGCTTTGACTACAAGACTTCACTACTAATCATTTTTAGTATTTATGACTATAATCTCTAAATGGAGGGGGGGTGATTCAAAAACAAAATAAAATAGACACTAATTAAAATGCAAAGAAACACTCAATTTTGGGGACAACTTAGTAATTCTGTTTCCCATCATTCGTTCACTTGATTACCCTAGATATCACTATAATTAGTGAGTTGCACATGGGACAGTGACTTACATTCTTCTAGCCC
This sequence comes from Solanum sejunctum, assembly GCA_025642045.1. NCBI lineage: Eukaryota > Viridiplantae > Streptophyta > Magnoliopsida > Solanales > Solanaceae > Solanum > Solanum sejunctum. The sequence continues at coordinate 17,633 of JAOTQJ010147622.1, forward strand.
TCTTGTGAAGGTGAAGGTCAAATTTTACCATGGCACTTGGTCAGCCACAATGGCATGCCAACTAACTATTACCAATAGTCCCATTCAACCTCCTCTTAGTCAGGTTTGGTCGATTAGACGAGAACACATCAACTGATTCTATCATCTACTCCCCTTTTCCTATTTATCACTACCTTGGTCGGGATTATGATAGTAGGCAGGGTTTGGTGTTGGCCACCACTAAACAACAACAAAAATGAAGGGTAATAGATAATACATGTAAAACCCAAATCATAGAAATGCAAGAAAACTAGGTTATTTCAAGTCAACTATCCATGGTTCCCACAACCCTAAGTTGTGGATGCTTAGCTACTCATAGATAAAGCAAAGAACACAAGACTGTAAATAATAGACATAGTTGAGAGTTTCACCAATAACAATGAAGGAGATAGGCACCAAGAGTTCCAAACCCACAAGCTTGATTGATCAACAATGAGTGCAAGGTCAGACTTGCAATCCCCAAAATGGGTTTTCCAACAAAGAATAATAATCTACATTAAAAATCTAAGAATAGCTTCTAAATATAATGTGAAAATGTCTACTATCGAAAAAACCTTTCAAAAACCTAACTTAAGCTATATATAGTGTTTACAAAATTACCCTAGAATTTACATAGAAATATAGCCAACAACTAATAATTCTCGCAGCTATGACTCGTAGGATGACCTACGAGTCATAGTTGGGGTCTCGTATCAGGTTCTTGGCATCTTGGGCTGAATTGGTATGACCCATTGGTATGAGTCATTACTTGGGATATGACTCGTATGTTTATCTCGTAGACTTGGTATTTAGTTTTTGGTCCACCATTTTGGCTCTCTAATGCTTGCTATGAGTCTACCCATACAAGTTGTAGTGTGTATTACAACTCGTAGGGGTGACCTTCACTTGGCAGTTCTGATTTTTAGTCTCTGATTTTTGCTAAGATACAGCCTACGACTCATAACATGAGCTAGGACTCGTAGGTTGGCTCGTATGGCCTAAGCTTTAGCAAAACCTGCAGTTTTTCTTCAAAAATTATGCCAACCTAACTTTTCTGAAAGATTAGACAAAAACACATCAAAACACTAAAAAGTCGCTCTAAGAACTCACAAATCCCTTGTTTCAGGCACCAAATGTGTTGTATTTTGACTACAAAATAATGCATGCCAAGTGACAAGTAACAGGAGCTACTACTAGACAGTCAAGTATCCCAGACTCAAGCTATTGTGGTCTACCCTCCCTAGTCTAATGAGGGAAAGGATAAAGATAGCAACTTGATATATATGACTCCCTTCGGAGAGGGATCTAAGTTTGGATCCAGAGAGGAAATAGAGTCTGAGCCTTCAACAACACCTTGAGCACCATCCTCACCTACAGATGCTCTATCTAACCAATGACGCATACCGAGTATGCAAGCTATCTATGGGAATGACATATAGAAGGATAACCATGGCCGACTAGCCTGTTCTATATTCGAGGAGCCTCGAATCATCACCTCAGGGCTAGAAAGTATCCCTGACCTCTAGGACACCATTGCCCGATACAGGATGCAATGGCTTGAAATACCATTGGGGATGTACTCCCCACCTATGGTTCTTGAGTTTTTTGCATCTTATGCTGCCACAGTCCTTGGTTCTCTTCCCAAGGCGAAGAGACCCTTCACTCGACCCCGATTGACACATATGAGGATGAGGGGTGAACAGGCTAATATTTTGGAGGCCACCATCTATTGCATGCTATTAGGTCCCCATTACTCGACCCTCAAGACTGCACCAAAGTTTGAACAATGCTTGGGGCAGAGTTAGGACAAGTCCCTGATGAGAGATCCAGTCCATAGAGCTACTTTAATGAGGTGGGTTGTCGACCACATTGCTAAGTAGTGCCAAGACCCTGAGTGGATATCTACTTTATCGGAGCCCATCTTAAAGGCATCTCTCAACTTCATCGGTAAATTTTTGTAGGCTATAGTGAGATTGCTGATCTAGCCCACACTTGTAGTAAATAAATTGATGCAAAACCATGAGGTATTGGCTGCCAGGATCTTGGCTGTCTATGACATAAATTGGGTCTGCTTGATTGTAGAGCAGATTCATGAGGCGGCCCTGGAGAGGTCCATCTTCATCTCTTTCCCATGCTTGATATATTGACTCTATATAGAGTCAAAAGTGGATATTTTCATCATTTTGACACTCTGTATGAGGTTTAGAGGACTTTGGATGCTAGCTAGATAAAGGCTTATGAGAACCTAGTGGACCTCCGGCGAGCACCATGACTTACTATCCAGATACCCGAGATGTTCACCATAATTCCACTACATGAGCATCCATTTGCTTCCACACTATTGCTACAAGTATTGAGAGGTCCCCATAGATAGAGACTAATGTAAAGAGGGGGCCCACTAGTATGACTATTGCACCAGAGGTAGTTCCCAAACATGCAACAACTGTTGGCATGGTTTATGATTCGTGGTATCTACCCAGGCTATGTCACAGAGGTAGGCTAGTATTGAGTGCCAGTTGACTCAGTAATTATAGTAGATTGTGCCTTGGACTCACTAGGCCATCTCAGAGGTTAAGGCGCATACGCAAATGTATGTTATGGCTATTATTCTAGAGAGACTCACATCCTGTATAACCTCATTAATGCATTTGAGAGGTATGTGGAGCAGAACCTCTTATAGTACAGCCTGTAGTCTCGATAGCCACTTGGACAGAGATCCAACAACTTCGGTCTAAGATTAGAGAACAACTAGCATCACTAATCTTGCTCCTACATGCCGATCCCACCAATGTGATGGTACATTTATTTGCTCTTAATGAGGCACCACTTCCTTCCCTTGAGGACAATGTAAAGTCTTTTTGATGGGGTGTAAGTAGTTATAGGCCTCAATGAAGTCTGAGTAACTACGGCCTATAACTATTCCAAATTATGAGTCTGAGGGGTTTTCTTTCCTGTGTTCTTTTTCCTCAATGACATTTACTTTCTATTGAACCTATATATTTAGGATGTGTAGGTAGTATTAGTAGCATCTAGTATTGAAATCTATGGCAAATGTTAGTTACTTTCGAAAAATGTTACCCACCAAAAAAATTTGTTAGTTAGTCTTGATAGCAACTATGCATGTTTGATTGTTTAACAGTGCTTATTCTAATAAGTGATGTCTATCTTTGTTGAAAAGCATGATCTGAGAGTCTATGTTAATAGTGTAATCATTGTCAAGTGTGTGAGAGCTTTCTTTGCTAAATTTTTATACTGTGTTTTAATTCAAAACTTGCCCTATTACTCTAACTTAAACTGTAGGTTAGTTGGTTAGGAAAGGATCTTAGTCCATTATTCATACAAGCCCACTTAGCCTAAATGACCAACCAATGTATTTCTCTTGATCCCAATATTTGAGCTTGCATGTACCTTTTTCTTTGTAAAAACCTAAGTAACCAAGATTTACCGAATCTAAATTCTTGAAATTGACCCTAGTCCTTCTTTGAATATTATGTACCTTGATTGAGTCAAAAATTTTACATTAAGGGTGTATACCAAAAGTGGCCCTAGTTCATAGGATGGATATTATGCACCTCAACTCAGGCCAAAAATCCTAAGCTGAGGGTAGCTAGTGTAAGGAGAATCACGTAAATGGGGTGGAAACTAGTGATAGATGGAAAAGGGGATAAAAATGTGCTACATATGCAAGAAAAATGATTTGATGCCTAAACACTGAACTAAAAAGAAGAATGATGTGAAAATAAAAGGCAATGAGCTAAGTATAAGAGTAAGGCACCTGGACAAACTGGAAATAGGAGAAAGAGAGAATGAGTTCAAGAATAACAATGTTAGTAGGGCAAAAATGTATAATAATGAAGTGCCAAGGAGGGTTGTTAGTCACTATATTCCCAAAACATCATATCATAGCCCTTTGAGCCTACGTTATAAGCTAAGAAAGTCCTATAGTGATGCTAGTCCAAGTAAGCGAAGGTCACAGTCATGAGTACAGGGGCAAGCTTATGGTATTGAGTACAATATTTGAATATCTGTTGTGAGAGTGAGTAATTTTATTTAGTACTAAGCATTGAATCTAAAAATAATATCATGAGTAGGATATGGGACTTCTCCGTCCCATATCCAAGTACTGATTTAGGACTAATGCATGTCGGATATGGGACTTCTCCGTACCTTGCTTGTCATAGTTGCACTGTCACATGTATTGATTTGAATTGGTTTGCCTGATATCTATCTGACATGCATTAATAAGTAGTGTGGGTATCTATGCTTGAGTTAAAGTTGATATATGCCATTAGAGTGAGATCTGTGAGTTATTGTACTAATTATGTTGATTGAGTCCGTCACTTGAGGACAAGCAACAATTTTAAGTTGAGGATGTTGATGTGCTATCAAAATACAACACTTTTGATGCTTATAACTTGGAATTTTATGTTTTCTCAAAGCGATATTAGAGGGTTTGATGTGTATTTATATTTTTTTTAGGATTACAGGATTTGGGACAATTTTGGGTCAAATTTTGCTATTCTACGACACTCTTTACAAGCCGTGAAAGTTTCCATAAGCCATAGAGTTGTGTTCATAGTAAGATCTAGTGAAGGGGTGATTTTCTAAAGTTGCATCTACGAACTGATAGACGAGTCATAGAAAGTTGTACAGGTCATAGATGAGGTCCATACCCTAAGGATTAGAAGTTGGGATTTTATGGACAATCATCGGACAAAACCCTATATGGGTCATAAGTATAAATATGGCCCATAGAAAGGTCTTATAAAAATTGTGCCCCGATTTTAATAATGTAGTGTGCCGTAGAACTTAGTACAGCCCGTAGACTTGCTCCTATTTCCTACCGAATCTAGTTTACCTATTTTATTTCAGATTTGTATTTTGAGCACTATAAATAGATTTTTTAGGTTATTTCCAGAAGAGAAGAGAAGAGAATGACCAGAAACATTAAGAGAAACACTTGGAACATTATTTTGTGATTATAATTCATAATCAATTATTAAATAATGGAAGAGCTTGGATTTCTCGTTCTAAAATTTATTCTTGTAAATGCTTAATTTTATTATTCTACATCATGATTCTTGCATCTACAATGAATATGTGTAGCTAAATCAATAACTATGGTTGTGGGAACCATGAAGAACTAATAAGCTAAAACTGGATAACTCATAATTCTTAGATGGTGTGCATTCATGTATTAGTTAATTCTCTTCATTTTAATTTCTTTTTAACGGTGGCTAACATTAGATTTACCTAATTGTTAATGAATAGGAAAAGAGATTAATTAACAGGATTCAATGATTTTTTCTTGTCTATACGATGAAACTGGATCAAGGAGAGATTGTACTAGGACAATAGGTAAAGGTTAGTAATGTCACACTACAAGGATGGACCATAATGAAATTTACCTCTTGCCTGGAACAAAGGATTTGATAAACTTAACTTATAGAATTGCATGCAACATACTAGAAAAGAATATGATATTCTAATAATACCAAGTTAGGAAATCATGGGGAATAGAATACCCCAGTTACCCTTCTCACTGGTTTCACACACTCATTTTAGTTTAGGATTACTTTCTGCACATTACAAAAACTCCTCTATTTGGGGAGATACGTCAGTTAATTTACTCGAATTGCTTGGAATTACTCTGAGTCTATCATATTTTCTGTAGGATCGACCCTAACCTAGGTTAGGTTCTATATCATGACAATGGCCGTTTTAACCATTAAAAAGGAAGTATAGCTTAGGCAACATCATATTCTTATTATATTGTTATTACATACCTTAATTTGTGGCATTAGCATGAATTCATCTCCTATTGCATGTATATTAGCACTTGACCCCGCCGAGATAGCAAGGATTAAGATATTGTACCACCATTTAGAAAACCTCTTTACTACATGGAGGTGGCAAGGGTGAGATATACCACCTTTTGTTAAACCCCTTGACCATGCGAAGGTGGAAGGATAGAGATATTGTACTGCTTTTTAAAATCCCTTGACTATACGAAGTTGGCATGGTTGACATATTATGACACTTGAGAGATTACAATATATAATTTGCTTGGCCCCTAAGTTCTATTTGGTAGCTTCAGCTCAATAGATGTGTACACTGGCTATGCGATAGTCATGATTCCATCCCATACATTGTATATATACATCGCATTTGCATTGCATCAGTGATTTTACTTGATATCTTCAACTATTCTTATAACTGGGTTTATACATATATATTGTGTACTAACCCCTTTTATGTAGGTGATAAGGACTCTTAATTATTACATGCTTATCTGATTTTTCCTACCCAGTCGGTTGAACCTACTAGGTGCATTATAGTATACTCACCCCTACTATGTTTCTTCCTTACAAATCAAGCATAGGGATTCCCATGTGGTAGTTGATCTTATTGAGTGGAGCTTAGTTGTCATTACCAGATTACAGTAGTGAGGCTCAGAGTTCGATTCACCATTGTTTCTTTGAGACTTATTTTGTTCTCATCCATATTAGACTATGTATTCCATTAAAGACAACTGTGTATTTACTCATTCGTACTATTTTAGAAGCTCTTGTACTAATGACTCTAGGTTTTGGGATTTAAATTAAGTGTTGTGATTGCTTTTACTTTGGTTTTATTTTCATTAATTATAATTGAGTTTTAGGTCGTGACCAGAAAACTCCATACAATCATCCTACGATGTGATGCATCTTGGAGGTAACTGGTATGCTATCAAAATACAACACTTTTGATACTTAAACCTTGGAATTTTGTGTGTACTCAATGTGATGTTAATGGATTTGATGTGTTTCTTTGTTTATTTTGCAGGATTTCAGGGTTGACATTGATTTTGGGAAAAATATGCAGAAGTTGTTGATTTTGAGGATGTACGAGACCCTTTACGAGCCGTGAAGGTAGTTCTACGTACAATTCTCATGAGGAGTAGATTTCTGAAGTTTGGTCAACGAACATGCAGATAGGCTGTGAAACATTTTATGAGCCATGAATCCAGTCTCGTACCCTAAGGATCAAAGAAGGAGGACTTTCTGAAGTTTCATCAGACGAAACCCCCTACGGATCTTAAAACCTTTTACAAGCCATAGAGGGATATCATAGATGATAAGTCTAGATTTGCAGTAATGAAGTACGAAAGCCTGAATGCAGGTTGTAAATCACTTTACAGCCCGTAATGCATCTCGTGAGGCATGCTGACCCAATTATCATAATTTATTTAGGATTTATACTTTAAATATTATAAATAGGTTTTTAGGTTATTTTTCTAGGAGTGTTCGAAGAGTTAGCAGAAACATAGTGATATAAAGTACAGAAAAATATTGGAGAGTTTTGAGAAACACTTGTACACTTTGATTTCATCTTCTAATTACTATCTTGTGATTCTCAACGAAACTTGGATTTTTTGCATGTTTAATTCAATTGTGTAAGTGTTCTATTATGTTATTCAAATTCATAGGTGTTGCATCTACATAAATCATGAGTAGTTAAATTCACAACCAGGGTTGTGGGAACCATAAAAACTAACAAGGTAAAATAGGACAATTCATAATTCTTGAAAAGTGTGCATGCATGCATTAATTAATTCTCTTCATTTAGCATATTTTCTAGTGGTGGATAACATTAGAACCTACCTAATGATACTAACTGGACAAAGGTAGTAATGAATAGGAAAAGAGATTAATTAACAAAATTCGATTGATGTGTTCTCGTCTAATCAACCGAGCTGGGCCAAGGAGATGTTTTACTAGGATAATATTTAAGGGTTAGTAAAGTCACACTGTGGGAATAGACCAAGTCACGTAGTGAAATTTGCCTCTCGTCATGGCCAAAGGGTTTGGTTAACTTAACTTATCATCCTATATGCTACACACTAGAAAAGAATTAGGTTATATAGTGATACTGAGTTAGGGAATTATGGGGAACAGAATATCCTAGTTTCTCTACATATTGGTTAAAAACATAAGTTAGTTACGATTACTTTTTACTTGTTATTACAACCCCCACCCCCTCTTTTAGGAAGATAAGTTGGTTAATAACTTAAATTACATCATTGAATTCTTCTATGTCTACCATATTCTCTTGGGTTCGACCCTAACCTTGGTAGGTTTTATATCTTGACAACAACCACTTTAACTTCAAAAAAGAGGTGCATCATGGGCGAGATCAAGACTTTGGAATCGTTGCCAAGGAATATGGCTAGACTTGTCTAATTTCAAATAATTTGGGAATTAATCCTTATTTCTCTCATTTTATGTTTTTTATTGTTTTTGTTTTCTTACAAGGTGTAAGTGCAGTGTATGCCCAACATGCGAAGTTAAGGAAGACCCTTGACTCTATTTGACCCAAAGATCTAGAGAACACTGAGAAGAATGGCCCAAGATAACTCCAATAATGCGGCAAATGCTGCACTGAACAAGAATGAAAATGAGAATGCCAATGATCAAAACCCACCTCTTCTTAAGGATAATGCTCCATAACCATAGGGCTTCAATGACAATGCTTATCAGTAGAATCAATATCGGCTTAATCCTATGGTTATGGAGGTGATTGGAGCCGTTGTATTGCCACCGCTATCGACTGACACAAAATTCACGATTTTAAATGGGTTGCTTCAAATGTTGTTGAATATGGGTTGTTGGGGGACCTACCATGCAAAGGATCCATCTACGTAATGTTGTATTTGTCTGCAAGAGTGTTATGGGAATACAAAATTAGTCTATGGATGTTGTGGGCTTTTATGTCTTCTCATTATCTCTGACAAGGAATGCAGCACTTAGGGATGGGCATGGTATGGTATTTAAAAATTTGGTGGTAATTTCAGTTTTTGGTATGTAAAAAATACGATAGGATTACCATACTAAATTAGCTCGGTATGGTTCGGCATTTTTAACTTCGGTTTTGGTATTTTATGGTATGATTATTCGATAACTATGATTAATTTGACTTTTTATTAATATATTCATAGAATAATGAAGTATAATTTTAATAACATTAAAAACATCTCAAGCTAATCAATTTAAGTAACCAAAAATTATATATATTTTCAAGCTATGGACAATGAATAATACAAAATCTAATCAATGCTTTCAAACTTATTTTTCTCAAAATTTTCTTCATCATGGTCAGTAATGGAAGTAACAACTGGACTGTCAGGTCTCTTGTAGAAGCTCTACATATATTTAGAATAATTTAAAATTTAGTATATATATTATATTATATTTTAGTATGATATACGGTATTTATTTTTTACATACCAAATACCATTTTGAATATAAAAAAAATTATAAGTCACACCAAATACCATATCAAATATCATAATTACCATACCACGATATGAAATAATTTGGGTTCAATATGGTATTCGGTATATACCATACCATGCCCACCCCTAGCAGCACTACGCCTATCCGAGCTCCCGCAGAGTTCGATTGCCAATTGGGCCGAATTGCACAGGGCTTTTTTGGAGAGGTATTTTCGAAGATTAAAGAAGCTCAAGTTGATATATCAGATCAACAACTTTGAGCAACTTCTTGGTAACTCAATCAGTACTACATGGGAGCGGTTTACTAAGTGCTTGAGAAGTGTCCCAGACAATAAAATTGTTGATAATGTCTTTGTAGAGATCTTCTACCGTGCCCTGCATGTAAATAGACAAGCATATGCTGACACCATCTTGGGGATCTTATAAGTAGAGCAATCATTCTTAGAGATTGCTGATCAGCTGGCCATGGCAGCCAAATTGAATCATGTATGGGTGCCCATGAATAAGCCTCCCACTAAACTTTTGGGCACGGCCGGCATAAGCCCAAAGCAAGCAAAGATAAACGAGGGGATATGATGCTTGCCCAAAGTAATACCAATATGGAGAAGCTAATGAGGCATACATAAGAGCTAGCAATCTTTAAAAGCATCCAGGAAGGTTACCACACCAAGCAAAGGGGATAGGAAAGAGGTGCAGAAGGGTACCGCAAGGATGGCTGGAAGAGCGGTCATTACGCGCCCCCATAGTCGTTACAACAGAACCAGTAATTCCAAGATTAAGGAGATTCTAAGCCAACTGTTGAGAAAGGCCGATGTACAGGATGAGGCCCTCAAGGGTACTAAGTTCAACATCACCAGCATAAATCAAAAGATCGAATCCCATTCTATCGCAATCAAACGGCTTGGCCTTCATGTAAACTCTAATTTTTCTAAGCTAAGACTAAGTCATCTTTCATATGATATAGGATTTTAATTAATGATTCTTAATTGAGCATAGGTGTTAATATCTATTTCTTACTATGGGAATAGAATTGGAGATGATCCAAGGACACTCGAACCCTCTAGTAAGAAGTTAAGCAAAAACTTTCTTAGTTTTGAGTTCCAATGTAAGATTTTATAGAAGTCAGGTGGATCAACAACTTTTACATTATATTTACATGCTAGGACAATTCCTAATTAGATATAGTATATTAGATGTGATTTAAAGTCATAAAGGATCTTTTACACCAAGCCAAGTCCAAAGATTTTCTACAAACTAAGTTTACATATGAGTTGATAGAACGGTCAACTTCAAATTACTAAAATATAATGAGGTAAGTGATTCATAATATATCAAATTAAAAATCTTTGAATTAGCTTTTCAACGCATCAACGCATCTAATTTTGCTTTAATTGAAGTCTATAGTAAAATGTTATGACCATTTTACTAGAGACATGTGGAGTTGTCCGAAGTTTGCATCGCGGACTGGATGCGGACTCTTTTAAGCAAGTTAATGACGTCTTTTTAATTATTTTATGAGGGTATTTTAAACCTATACCCTTTGAGGGTTTATTTTATTATCTCAAAACCCATAGAATTCTATTTTTTTCATAAATAATACCCTCTATTTCACTCCTAAACCAAACCCTCAAGAATCATCAAGAAAATCGTCAAATGGTAGCTTTCAAGATTCATCATCAAGGTAAGTTATTCCCCATAAATTTCAAGTTGCCCAACTCAAATTTCTTCATCTATTCACGAATCTCTAATAGAATCTTAAATCGTAACCTAAGATTTCAAGAAAATAAATTTAAGAATTCTAAGGAATGTTTTTTGACTCTTCTTCTTCAAAAATTAGGGTTCTCCATCATGAACTCTAAAGATTCTGAGTCAATAATTCAAGAATATAAGAGAATTAATTCAACCAATATTTTTTTTCAAGTACTTCCACTCTAAAGGGACAACAAAGAGAATTTCTTTTCTCAAGAACAAGCAGCAAGGTTCCAAGATCAAAGTTTTCTCCAAGAAAACTAGTATTCATCAAATTTCAATTGTAATATCAATTTTCCAGGTATGTAAGGCTACTCAAGCATTGGACTAATTTCATCCACGCGTCCCACATGTTAACTCTCTATAATTGAGTTCAAGTAGAGTTTTACCTGAATTCTTGAATTCTAAATGAGTTAATTCCTCTTTCACTGAGTTAGATATATTTATGCACTGAGATTATTATTATTTGAAATGACCCCAAAAAGTGCCCGAAAATGTGCTTTGGAAGTGTCCATATTCATAATTATTCATATATCTCAAAATCCATGCGTGATATCAAAAATTTGACTTCATATTCTTGATCGAGGGGGAAAATTGAGTGAGAAATTAGTCTGACCCTATTTGTAGATCAACCATATCAAATTTTGAAATTCCAAAAAAATTAATTTCTAGAATTGATCTGTACCCCTGCCGCGACGCGGCCAGGGCACAGACTAGTGTTATTTTTGCTACAAGTTTGCCTGTTGGGTCCAAGGCCATTAGGTCTTGGGGCTAAGCCTTTCCATGCATAAAAACACATATACTTAGTCATTTTTCAACCCGATATCACACAAGACATTCTCCAAAACCTTCTCAAACACTTAGACAAATATTTAACTCAAAATCAAGGGTCCCAAACTCAATTCGAATCTTAAGGAATTTACTCAAGCTCCAAGTTATCAATCAAATCTTCACCAAGGAATTCTCCAAAGTTGATGTATGTGAGTTTTAACCATTGCGTCCTTTCACTCATGGTGCCCAACCTTTATTTTTACAAAAAGTGTATGTTTCTTAGTAGATTTACTTATGGTTCTTCTTATTATGAATTTGACTATTAACTATGTTGGGGTTTCGTAAAAGTGTGGATGTTTATGCATGTCTTGAGCTATGAATCTAAGATCTATGATAAGTTTTGAGGAGGGCCTTAATGTATTCTGTAAGGTGGTATTACCAAGTGTTGGTGGGTTGATTTACTTCAAGTTTTCTTGCATGAATACACTCTTGAATTGCATGATTTTACACAAGCATTACACATCCACCAAGTGCTTGATAAAATGTCTAATTTTTTATTATTGAGCTATTAATGATCCTTTGCATAACCTATGACTATGATGATGAAAGGATTGTATATACGAGTTGTTATCATGGAAAGTATCTATAGTATTTCAAGTGACCATACCAAAGATGAGGGGTATGTACCTCATCCAGCTTGTTGGGTGGTGGCAATCCCATAATACCATAGATGACGGGTATATAACTCATCTACCTTGTCGGGTGGTGGTAATCCCATACTATCATAGATGAGGGGTATGTACCTCATCCATTTTGTTTGGTGGTTGCAATATCGTACTACCATAGATGAGGAGTATGTACCTCATCCACTTTTCATGTGGTGGCAATTCCATATTACCATAGATGAGGGGTATAAACCTCATCCACCTTGTCATGTGGTGCCAATCTCGTACTACCAAAGATGAAGGTTATGTACCACATGGATTCCAAGTACTATGTTGCTTGGTCTTTGATGATGGTCTCTTTCTACACATGTAATATGTTCTATATAAGCATGTTTTATTTCAAGCATTGTTCATACATACCATGTTACTAATATACTATCTCTTTCTTATGATTATGCGTTTCAATTATGTGTCCTATCTCTTGTTGCATTGCATCCTACATACTTAGTACATTCAAATATACTAATGCATACTTTATGCCTACATGATTTTACTATGTAGAAATCGGACCACCACTTGATCGTCTTCCTCCATGTGGCTAGTGCTATCTCTTCAAGCAAGCTTGGTGAGTCCTAAACTCCGAAGACGATATCTTTTGTTCCTATGTATGCAAAGAGTCTCTTTATCTTATTGTGTGCTTTTGACTATAAGGATGAGCCCAAAAAATTATCTTGGCCCCTACTCAATTCTAAGTTTAGAGGTGTTGTTTGACAAGTTGTGTAATGATGCTATGAGGTTTGACTCTCTTGACTCTTGTATGTTTTAAGCTATGAAAGATTCTCTTAGTCCCTTTCCCCTTATTTTTATTCTCTTATTGTTGTTTAATTACTTCCGCGACCAAGGATGATATGTTAAGATTCCTATTTGGGGTCCCTTCGAGTTTTCAGTTTGTCGTGTCATGTCTAGGCCATAGGCATTGGTTGTGTTATTATTATTATTACCTCTTATTTATTTGAATTATCATTCGCGAATACTTTCCCTAGAACCACGATAAAGTCAACGATCATGACCTTTTTATACATTTTTTGTCTTAAGATTAATGATTTTCCATGCATTAAACAAGTATTTTCAATAAAGATTTTGCATGTTATAATAGAGATGATGACTTTTCTATCTATTAATGAAACAATAATTTAAAATAATATTAAATATGCATTTTATTGAGTCCAAAGAGTTATATTTTGAGGAACATGTTTTGATGAGATGAAGCATGATTTAATTAGTTTTTGATGGAATTGAGCATCGAGTTTTAAATGATGTTTAAGTAAAAATTTTGATGATAATGTATATGATTTTTAAATCATATTTATTGATAGAAGATGATGTTTTTAGATGAGTTTGATATTTACATTAAAGTCTAATGAGACTAGTTAGATAAGTGATGTCTTATGAACATGTTGAGTCGGAGAAGGTGTATTGAAAACCAAATTGAGTAAGAGTAGATAACAACTCAAACTCAATAACTATGTGGCCAGCGAAGGAGAGGATTAAATCATAAAACCAGATATTTTCTTTACCCCAAAAGAGGATTTTATATTATTTATTGTGGATTCACCAATGTGATGTCCTTTATCCCAGCAAGGTACTGGATGGATATGACAATCACATCGCCTTGTAGTATCATCACTGGCTCATAGGTGATGGTTGTTGGTTAGAAAAACTCCCAAATAGGTTATATACTGATGGTTCTCTAATTTGATTTGATTGGATTGGATTGGATTGATATTGATTGGCCATTGTCTACTCTTTGTTCTTGTTTTAGATAGATATTTGACTTCCTAATTGAGTATCTTCTGAGTTGATGTTATTCTACTTATATCTATTTCATTCAGTCATTTTACATACACATACATTTCACGTACTGATGTCCATTTGGACTGCATTATTTTATGATGTAAAGACAAGTATTAGCAGTCATCAACAGGCGCTTCATTGAGGATCTTTTCACATTCAGTTGATTGGTGAGTCATCTCTTACATTCATAAGATGCCCCACTTATCTTTCTTGCTTTGAGTTTTGTATTTTAATTTTTGATTAGAGGTAGGGATAAACCTATTATTGGCACCATCTAGATGCTGAGAGATAGATGCTTCATAAACAATGATGGTTAGAGTTGACATTTCATTTTTTAAAGACTTGTACTTGTCAAACTATTTTCACAATAATGAATTGATGTTGATTGTTAATCTTAATCATTATTTTACTAAATTTGTAATTGATGAGCCTACTAGAATATTTCTTGTACATAAACTAAGTCTTTTATTGTTGATGAATGAGTGATTGAGCCAAGTGGTTCGCTTGGGCACCAACAATGGTTTTTGAGTGTTGGTCACGCCAAGGAATCCTGATGTCACCTAAGTTAAACCACCTTTTAGAGGATAAAATGGTCGCTGTCAAGAAATAGAACCTAACCAAGGTTAGGATTGAACCCACAGGGAATACATAGACTCAGGAGAATTTAATCAATGCCATTTGAGTAGTTAACCAACTTACTTCCCTAAAAATGGGGAGTTGCAATAATCAATGGAAAATAATAAAATAACCAATACAAGAGAGAAATAAATATGGGGAGAAATTAGGGTTTTGTGTTCCCCATGAATCCCAACTCAGTATCATCGAATAACCTTATTCTTTACTAGTGGGTAGCATATAGGATGGTAAGCTAAGTTTACGAAGCCCTTTGTTAAAAGGTGAGAGATAAATTTCACTAAGTGACTTGGCTCATCTCCATAGTGTGCATTTCTAACTGTTACATATTAGTCCTAATACAACCTCCCCTTCACTCAGTTTAGTTGATTAGATGAGAACATATTAATTAAACCATATTAATTAATCTCTTCTCCTATTCATTACTACCTTGGTTTAGTCAGTAACACCAGGTAGGTTCTAATGTTGGCCACTATCAGAAAACATGCAAAATGAAAAGAGTGAACTAATATATGCATACATACTTTCCAACTTTCCAAGAATTATGAATTATCCAGTTTTACTTTGTCAGTTCTTCATCGTTCCCACAATACTAGTGTAGCACCCCACATTTTACATATATTAATACTATATAAATAAATCATGTCATGCTTTGGTCAAATTAGCGTCAATTCTTGAAAGTGCCTGAATCTCGTCTTAATGGGCCAATATGTGAGTCAAAATGCTTAAGAGGGTTGAGGGTGTATATGTGTTGGTGCTAAATTAAGGATTTATTAGCCTTATGATAAGTAAAATGATTGAAGTAATTTTATAACTTAATAATTTAGTAGGTTAGTCACCTACTTTCTTAGCTTAAAATTGATGGCTAAAACAGAGACGAGACTCGACACTGAAATTGGTTCAAGTTCGATTACAAGTAAATTCCATGTTAAGGATGTAACTTTGGCCCATGTTTAAGAATCATAAATGGACCTAATTTTCAGTCCAAGGAGAATTTAAAAACGTTCAAAGCACACTACAAATAACTTGGCCTTTTGGACCCAAAACCCAACTAAGAAGAAAGCTGAAAATTGGC
>JAOTQJ010147631.1:0-33667 GCA_025642045.1 Solanum sejunctum
AAATAAATATTTTGATGTTTACATACAGGTTTGACTTCTATATTTTCTTATTCGGATTATTACTCTCACTTACATTTTGGACTTTCCGCTTTACATACTTGGTACGCATTTCATACTGACCCCCTCCTTTTAGGGGCTGCATTCATGCCCGCAGCTACAGACGAACAGGTTAGAGGGTCATCTTCTTAGGATCCTCGCCTACCGTTGATGTGCTCCCTTGCCTCAGGAGCAGTCTGTTGGTATATATATGTTTTCTTATTTTCTGTACTTTGCATTTAGTATATATTCGAGGGTATGACGGGGCTCTGTCCCATCTTATGATCCAGTTTGTGTGTCTAGAGGTCTGTGGATACATGTGGGTATGGGAACTGTGTTGGTGTGACATCATATATATGATATGTTTGCTAGGCGATTCTACCACAGCGGTGACCTTGTCGGCCCGCATATGTATATATATTTATATAGTAATGTTTGTTATTGCTGGGTTCGTTGTTTGCAAGTGAGGATAGTCAGTAAAACAGAGGAAATTCTGTCGAAATTTTGAGAAATTCCTTGGTTATTGTGAATAGAAATTCGGTTTAATGTATGTATAGGTACCCGATCGACACTAATCACGGCCTCAAGGTTGGGTCGTGACACCGCTGGCTCTATCAAAATGTACCACAATTTGGTAGATCTCTATTAGTGGAGTGGAATGAAGTGGGATATTGTAGAATTTATTTCTAGGTGCTCGAACTGCCAGTAAGTGAATGTTGAGCACCAAAGGCCATGTGGTTTAGCTCAAAACTTTGAGATTCCAGAATGAAAGTGGGAGATGATCAATATGGACTTCATTACTAGTCTATCGAGGTCTCAAGAGCAACATGATTTGATATAGATGATTGTGAATAGGATGACTAAATTCGCTCATTTCTTAGTAGTTAAGGTAACTGACACTGTGGAGGAGTACGCCAAGATATACATCCAAGAGATTATGAGGTAGCATGGGATCCCCTTGTCCATCATCTCGGACATAGGAGCTCAATTTACCTCTTAATTTGGAGATCATTTCAGAAAGTATTGCGTATAAAGGTGAATTTGAGTACAGCCTTCCATCCATATTTCGATGGCCAG
Source organism: Solanum sejunctum (assembly GCA_025642045.1). NCBI lineage: Eukaryota > Viridiplantae > Streptophyta > Magnoliopsida > Solanales > Solanaceae > Solanum > Solanum sejunctum. Next base: position 1,114 of record JAOTQJ010147631.1, read on the forward strand.
GTAGAGCATGCAATTCAGACATTAAAAGATATGTTGAGGTCTTGCGTCCTAAATTTGAAGGAAAATTGGGATGATCACCTGTCATTGATTGAGTTTGCATAAAACAATAGTTATCATGCAAGCATTCAGATGGATCCCTATAAAGTTTTATATGGGAGACGATGTAGATCACTAATTGGTTCAAGGTTGGAGAAGCAGAGTTGATTGGTCCTGACCTTGTCCATCAACCAATGGAGAAGGTTAAGATTATTAGAGAGCGATTGAAGACTGCACAAAGTCACCAGAAATCCTAGACTGATGTGAGGAGGAGAGATTTGGAGTTGAAATGGATGACTAAGTATATTTGAAGGTGTCACCTATAAAAGGTGTCATGAATTTAGGAGAAGAGTAAATTAAGTCCACGTTATATTAGACCCTATCAGATTGTGAAGAGGATTGCGCAGGTTGCCTATGAATTAGAGTTGTCTTCTGTATTAGATGGTATTCATCCAGTGATTCATGTGTCGATATTGTAGAAATGCATGGGAGACCCTAATATGGTAATCCCTATGGAGAGCATCGGAGTGAAGGATATTTGACCTATGAAGAAATTTCGGTCCAAATCCTTGATCGTCAGATTCCTAGATTGAGAACTAAAAAGATAGCCTCAGTCAAAGTTCTTTGGAGGAATCCATTCGTTGAGGAGCTACATGGGAAGCTGAGAAAGAGATGAAAGCAAAATATTTGCATCTATTCATGCCAATAGATGAGAACGTTGAATTCCTTACCCTTGACTAAATTGATTGTCTTTTCTTGTTGAGTGTCTATCTCGAGTCCGAATAGAGAATGTTGATAGAAATTAGGAGATAAAAGATAGATTGATGGATTTAATATTGAGAGGAATTTCATGTCTAGTTGTGCCTTGATATCTACCCTTACTCATCATTCGAGGACGAATGATCCCAAGAGAGAGATGATGTAACACTCCATAAAACTACCAAAATACCCCTAGAATGAAGACATGCGCGTAATGCATCTTCTCAAGCTCAGATGGGAAAACTAAGATTAGAATTTGCTATCAGCATGGAAAATCGAGTCAGAAAATAGTCTCAATACGACTTAAGAGCAATTGGGTCGAAAGATAATTTTTACAAAATTGACCAGAAATAGTAAGGGTACGCGACAGGGCTGCGATGCGGACCAAAAATAGTGAGGGCACACGACAACTCCGCTATCGAACCCATCGTAGACCCTGCGCTTATATGTTTTCTCAATTTTTTGATGGGATTGAATTTGTGAAGTTTCACAGGTGCGTGACAGGTCTGAGTCATGGACCTGTTATCCCAACCTATTCCACCAAGTTTAAAATTTTAAATCTTTTGAGGTGCATTTCGTACATTTTCCAACCCCTCCTAAACTTGAAACATAACCCATTTAGGTCATTTTGATAAGTATATATAGTCAAAAACCCCATTCTAAAGTCCTTCACAATACTTAAAAGTTAGAGCTTGAGAGAGAAGAAATAAGAACGTAAGATTGGAGAATTCTTTATGGGTGATTTGAAGAGTTTTATCCCAAGTATGTAAGGCTAAACAAAAATATAGGATTGTTCTCTCATGTGCCCCATAGATGGTCTTAGATGAGAGTTGAAGGTTTTTGAATTTAAATGCATATTCAATATTATTTTCTTGAAAAGATTATGATTTTTTCTTATATGTTCATATGTTGATGATCATCATGAACTAGTTTCTTGAATTGAATGTTTTATATGAATCATTGTGTAAACCCTACTTATTATTTTCTTAAAGATTGTATGAAAGAAGATAAAGATTGAGTCTAGAGCCTTGAGTGAGAATTTTGATTGTGATTATGATTATGAGGTGAGAATGATGATGAGTTGATAGAACTTGATCTCCCCTTGAGTCTCCATGAATGAACTCTAACGATTTATCTATTTGATTATTCCTAATAATTGCTCTAAGCCTTGAGCTATTGATTGAGATGTTGATTGATGAGATGATTATAGTCTCTATGAGACTGATTGAAGGATTGTACCTCCATGAGGTTGATCGAGATTACTGGATTGAGATAGTTTGATTGGATGGATTATTTCATCATAATTGAGTCATGAGAGGAGTATCGAGCACTGAAAGAGTAAGAGTCAAACTAACTCGCACTCATCAAACTACGTTGTGACTCCTCATAACTCTACCCTCATATGTACCTATGTTTCAAGCCTCATTTCTATATGTGGGAAGTCTATTAGAGTCATAAGAGACCTCTAGTACTTAGACGAGTTCAAGAACTTACTGTAAATTTAGTTCTGAGTGTTGGATTATGCTAGGGTCAATTTCAAAAGAGCATAACTTTTAGCATACAAAGAACTAGATAGCCCATAACATACCAAAAGAAAGCGCTTTGAGTTAGATTTCTAATGCAACTGGCTTCACCTTATTTGAATTTTGGAGTTAAAAGTTATGGTCATTTTACTGAAGATTGTCAGTGCAGAGTTGCACCTACAAGACCCAGTTATGAGTTGTAATTTGGACTATGACTCGTATGTGTAACTCATAGAGAACGTCAAAAAACTACAGATTTCAGCCCCAGACTTTACAACCACCTTCTATAAGTATAAAAATTGGGCCAAAAGTTTACGAGAAGGTTCCTACGAGTCGCAGGACCCACTATGAGTCGTAAGGTAGGTCGTAGGCCACTTTCGACAGCTTTTTGAGGGAGGTTATTTTGGTCCTTTCCCACCATTCCTAAGCTTAGGATTGACATTTTTATTCCTAAATCAGCCCCAAAACATATTAGATGGCTTCTTTGGTGTTGAAATATTCTCTCTAACTCGTTGAAGAGAAATTCAAGAGAGGAAGAGGGGCTAGGGTTGAAGGGGAACTTGAGAGATCTTCAAATTTCTTCCAAGATACTTCAAGATTCTATAGGTCCAGGTATGTAAGTCTTACCAAAGTATGATAACTTGTTGTTTAGGCACCTTTCAATTCATTGAGTTAAGATTTGGTAAAAGAGTTAAGATTTGAGGAACTTTATTAACTAAATATTGTGATTTTGTACTTATTATGAATTTATTTGATATTTTATGAAATCTTATTGCATCATATACTCTCAGTATGGCATTGAGTTGTAGTTTTATACTTGATCGCATTAATTTTAATTTTTTATGATTTATGAGGAATCTATGCATATGTTGGGTTGAGGTTGAGTTTGGAGATTTGAGTAGAGCATTGGAGTTGAGTATCTTGAGTTGAGCAAATTGAATATGAAGAGCATGTTGCATTGAGTCATATATGCTACCTCACATGAACATCTTGCTTGTATTACATGATGAGTCAATTTAAGTGAGTCTAAATGACTGTTATTTGAGTTGAGTCGAGTTTGATGGATTGCAATGCATGAATTTTTGATTTTGACTTGTGTTGACTATTTGCATTGGTGAGATGAGATAATGAGTACTTGAGATGAGATAACCCAAATGAGGTTAAGATTTGAGTTGATTGATTGAGCACTGAGGATTGAGTTGACTGATGATATTGAACATATTTTAGTCTTGGGAGGAGTATTGAGCACCGAGTTGGGTGATTGAGGAGCACCCTAGAACTACGTTGCCGACATAGGATAGTCATTTCAGCATAATACTAGTGACTCTTGTCCTGCAAGTGGACACCCCCCTTATGGATCTATGAGGGAGAGTTAATACATCCTTTTTTGTGGCACATTAAGGATGGTTGAGGCAACAATGCCATATTCGTTGTCCATCATCTAATTATAGGTGTTGGGAGGTATGTCGGTTAAGAGAAACTCACGAACAACCTTGATTGAGCGTGATATTTCAAAATGAGTCTATATATCATATATATATTTTTAAAGAATGATTTACTTCAGACGTGCATGCATTAAGTTGAGCATGAGTTGTTGAATTGAGATGAATAAGTTGAGCCTTATTTTCCTGAGCCATTTTGCATACCAGTATATTCCATGAACTGAAGTCCATTTTGGACCTGCATCATTTTATGATGCAGATACAGCAGATAGAGGGTTTTAGTATGTGCATATTTGAGGTCCAGATCAGTACATCCCTTGAGTTCGATGAGCCCTCCTAGTATCTCGAAGGAGCTCTTTTATCTTTCATTGTTTTGAGTACTTTTCATTCTTTGATTAAGGTGTCCATGGCCTGTCATGGCACATTTCTAGACTGATAAGTAGAGGCTTCGTAGACATTTGAGTGGAGGTTTTGTATAAGTCCCTGTATCTAAACTAATTCCATTGATACTATGAGATATATATATATATATATGCTCATCTTCGATGTTTATTTATTGAGTTATTATTGACGTAGTTGAGTTTGATGTGACAATGAGGTCAAATGGTTCTCTTAGGGGCTAACGATGGTCTCCGAGTGTCGAACACATCAAGGGTACCCTCTGGGGCGTGAAAAACTTGGTATTAGAGCACGAAAGTTCAAAAGTTCTAGGGAGTCTATGAAGTTGTGTCTAGTAGAGTCTTGTTTATGTATGTGTCATACACTACACTTCATAAACCGAAAGCTATAGGACATTAGGAATTGTTACCCTCCTTGTGATCTAACTTCGTGCAATAGAGTTAAACACTCTATAAACTTCCTTTTTGACTCGTGCATTACACGATTGTGCATCATGCCTCCAAGACGCACAGTAGCCCAGAGGAATGCCTCAGCTAGCACTGTTGAGAACCCTACTTCAGAGATGCCTCCCCAAATAGAAATGAGGGGCCGAGGTTAATCTCCGAGGACAGTTATTGTTACTATGACACCTACTGCTCCACCTACTCCTACCTTGGAGGCTAAATTTCGAGGAGCCATATCTATGCTTACCCATTTATTAGCTACTCAAAGTGGGAATCAGGGTCCACCAACCCCTAGCTCTAGTTCTCAAGAGCCTATAGCTACTTCTAGATTGAGAGACTTCCTGAGGATGAACCCATCGGTCTATACTGGATCTAAGGTTGAGGACGATCTGCAGAATTTCATTGATAAGATATGGAAAGTGCTGAAAACTATGCATGCCACTGAGACTGATAGAGTTGAGCTTGCTGCCTACCAACTCAAAGACATAGCCAATGTTTGGTATAACCAGTATCAGGAAAGTCAAGGTGAGGATGTTGAGCTTACTACTTGGGATGATTCAAGAGTGCCTTTCTTGATCACTTCTTTCCTCAAGAGTTGAGGGAGGTGAAGGTCGAGGAGTTTGTGAATCTGAAATAAGAGGAGATGACGGTCGAAGAGTATAGCCTAAAATTCATTCAATTATCAAGGTACGCACCAGAGGTGGTTCCGAATATAAGGGCAAAGATAAGGAAATTTGTATCTAGTTTAGGCAGACACGTGAAGAGAGTGTAAGGCGATGTTGTTGATCCTGGCTATGGACATTTCCACGATGATGGTCTATGCCCAACAGATTGAGGAGGATAAGAATAAAGACAGAGAGGAGCATCTGAGTAAGAAGGCCAGATCAGAAGGGCCTGAGTCCAGTCAGAGTAAGCAGAATAAGGAAGATAAGTCCTACTTCCAGAAGAGGTCTTCTACCTATACACCATCTTCAGCTAGTGCACCAAGACCTAGCCATCAGAGGCCCCAAGATCAGCCAAGCTTTAGGGCACAGGATGCACAGTCTCAAGCAAGTACGACCCTTAAATCTAAAGGGAAGCCACCTTATAGGAAATATGGTAAGATGCATCTGGGAAAGTGTAAAGGTGGAGGGAATGCTTTTTATAAGTGTGGTCAACTGGTTCACTTCCAAAGGTAGTGTCCTATGTGGGGTAATAAGGCCCACACTTCTACCACAGCACCACTAGCGAGGGATAACCAGAGTGGTGCTACACATGGAGCAGGCAGAGGAACAAACCGATTGTATGCTATGGGGAACCCATAGGATCATGAGGTTGAATCAGAGGTTATGACGAGTATGCTTTGGGTCTTTGCCTTTCCATGTCATGCTTTACTTGATCCAGGTGCAACTTGATCTTTTGTGATGCCATATGTGGCAAGTAGATTTGAGATACTTCCTGAGTGTTTGCTTGAGATATTTTCTATTTCTACTCTTGTTGGTGAGTTTATTCGAGCTGAGAGGATTTCTAGAGATTGTGTGGTGTCTATCTATCATAGGGACACTCTCGTTGATTTGATTGAGTTGGAGATCGTTGATTTTGATGTGATCCTTGGTATGGATTGGCTTCACGCCTGCTATACCTCTGTTGATTATTGAACTCGAATTTCAAATTTTTGTTTCTGAATGAGCCTATTATCGAGTAGAGGAGGGATTTTGTTGCACCAAAGGGTAAGTTTATTTCTTACCTAAAGGCCCAAAATTTGATCTCTAAAGGATGTATCTATCACCTTGTGCGAGTCAAGTCCGATGATATTGAGCCCTTTTCCCTTTAGTATGTTCCAATTGTGAATGAGTTTCCTGATTTATTCCCTAAGGGTCTGCTTGGAGTCCCTCCTGATAGGAAAATCAACTTCGAGATTGATATTCTTCCGAGCACCCATCTTGTCTCTATTCCACCATATAGAATGGCCCCTACGGAGTTAAAAGAGTTGAAAGTGCAGTTGAGGGACTTGTTAGAGAAAGGATTCATAAGACCGAGTGTCTCTCCACAGGGTGCTCTGGTCCTATTCGTGCGAAATAAGGATGGTTCATTGAGGATGTGCATTGATTACTGGCAGTTAAATAAAGTGACTATTAAGCATAAGTATTCCCTTCCAAGGATTGATGACTTATTCGACCAACTTCAGGGTGCCACTGTTTTCTCTAAGATAGACCTCTGATCAGGCTATCATCAGTTGAAAGTGAGAGAGTGTGACATCCTGAAGATGGATTTCTGAACATGGTATGGTCAGTTTGAGTTCTTAGTGATGTTTTTTGGGTTGACGAATGCACCCGCAGCTTCTATGGATTTGATGGACAAAGTGTTTTGGTAGTATCTCGACATATTCGTGATTATGTGTATTGATGAAATTTTGGTGTACTACAAAGATGAGAAGGAGCATGTCAATCACCTTAGGATCACTTTTCAGGCACTCCGAGACAATGAGTTATATGCAAAGTTTTTAAGTGTGAATTTCGGCTCAAAATCTATGGCCTTCTTAGGGCATGTAATTTCTAGAGATGAAATCCTAGTGGATACTCAAAAGATCGAGGCGGTCAAGAATTGGCCAAGGCCAATCTCACCAACTGATATAAGAAGTTTCTTGGATTTAGCTGGCTACTATCGAAGATTTGTTGAGGGATTTTCTTTTATATCCACACCGTTGACCAAATTGACTCAGAAGAATGCCAAGTTTCAATAGTTTGACTAGTGTGAGAGGAGTTTTCAAGAGATAAAGACGAGGTTAACCATTGCACCCGTGTTGACCTTGCCTGATATTTATGATCTATTATGATGCTTCGAGGGTAGGATTGGGATGTATATTGATGCAGAAGGGGAAAGTTGTTGCCTATGTTTTGAGACAAATTAAGGTGCATGAGAAGAATTACCCCACTCATTATTTGGAGTTAGGAGTGGTAGTGTTTGCTCTCAAATTATGGCACCACTATTTATATGGGATACATGTGGATGTGTTCACAGACCACAAGAGCCTGCAATATGCCTTCACCCAGAAAGAGCTTAATTTGAGGCAGAGGAGATGGCTTGAGTTGCTTAAGGAATATGACATAAGCATCCTCTACCATCTAGATAAAACTAACATGGTTGCTGATGCTCTTACAGATTATTCATGGGAAGTACTACCCGTGCGGAGGAGGAGAAGAAAGAATTAGCCAAGGAGGTTCATAGACTAGCACGACTGGGAGTCCAACTAGATGAGTCAGGCAAAGGAGGAGTTCATGTGTACAATGGGTTTGCATCATCCCTAGTAGTAGAGGTGAAAGAGAAACAAGATCAAGATTCAGTCCTATTACAATTGAAGGATGATGTGCATAAGCAGAAGGTGTCGGCTTTTGCCAAAAGGGAAGATGGGGTGTTGAGGTATCAAGGCAAGTTATGTTTGTGTGTTCCACATGTTGACGGGGTTCAAGAGAGGATCATGGCAGAGGTCAACAGTTTAATATATTCCATCCACCCAGGGTCTACTAGGATGTACCATGACTTGAGGGAAATTGACTAGTGGAGTAGAACGAAGAGAGACATTGCTGAGTTTGTTTCTAACTGTCCAAACTGCCAATAAATTAAAATTGAACACTAAAGACCATGTGAAGTAGGTCAGAACCTTGAGATTCTAGAATGAAAATGGGAGATAATCAATATAGACATTGTTACCAATTTACCGAAGTATCGTAGATAGCATGACTCTATATGGGTGATAGTTGATTGGATGACTAAGTTAGCTCACTGCTTAGCGGTCAAGACGATCGACACTACAAAAGACTATGCCTGGTTGTATGGGGTCCCTTTGTCTATCATCTCAGATGAAGGAGCTCAATTCACCCCAGTTTTGGAAGTCATTTCAGAAAGGTTTGGGTACGAAGGTGCTCCTTAGCACAGCTTTCCACCCTCAGACGGATGGCCAGGCATTACATACTATTCAGACATTAGAAGATATGTTGAGAGCTTGCGTCATTGATTTTAAGGGCAATTGGCACAACCACTTGCCTTTGATAGAGTTTGCCTAAAACAATAGCTTCCACTCGAGTATTCAGATAGCCCCATATGAGGCACTCTATGGGAAGAGGTGTAGGTCGCCGATTGAGATGGTTTGAAGTAGGTGAAGCAGAGTTGATTGGACCAAACTTGGTTCACCAAGCTATGTAAAAGTTGAAAATCATTCAAAAGAGGTTGAGGACTACACAGAGTAGATAGAAATCCTACATAGACATCCGAAGAAGAGACTTAGAGTTTGAGGTCAATAATTGGGTGTATTTGAAAGTGTCACCCATGAAGGGTGTGATGAGGTTCGAAAAGAAAGGGGAGTTGAGTCAGAGGTACGTTAGCCCTTATCAAATTATAAAGAGAGTGGGCAATATGGCTTATGAGTTAGAATTGCCCCCAGAGTTAGAAGCCATCCACCCGGTCTTCCATATTTATATGCTTAAGAAGTATTTAGGAGATCCACAATTAGTAGTGCCTATCAAGAGTATTAGAGTGAGAGCTAGTCTGAGCTATGAGGAGATCCCTGTCCAAATTCTTTGATTGTCAGGTTCAAAAATTGAGAAACAAAAATTGTATCCGTCAAAGTATTATGGAGGAACCAATTTATAAAAGAAGCTATCTGGGAAGCGGAGGAGGATATGAAGGCCAAATATCCACACTTATTCCAGCCTATGATGATGAAAAAGTTGATGGTAAGTATTCTTCCTCTAAATTCTTGAACTTCTTATCTCTTGAGTCTTCCTTTTATTCTCTGTATGATAGGGTTCTAGAGTCCGAGTGAGGATTGATATGATTCATTGATGGATTAATTGTTTACCTGCTAAACTTATTACTTTATTGGTTACACGAGTGAGATGAGAGCTGATTGAATGTTGGAGTACATAGGTAAATTCATGCCTGGTAAAAAATCTCTAGTTACCCATCATTCGAGGACGAATGATCCCAAGGAGGAGATATTGTGATACCTTATAACTCTAACCTCATATGTACCTATGTTTCAAGCCTCATTTATATATGTGGGAAGTGTATTAGAGTCATAACAGACCTTTAATACTTAGACAAGTTCAAGACCTTTCCGTAAATTGAGTTTTGAGTGTTGGATGGGATGAATTGAGTTATGTTCCTTTGAGATGAGTCTCTCTGAGATGAGTGTGATTTGATTTATGAGTTGATGGGTTGATGGATCACTTGTATACTCTTTTTTCTTTCTTTAGATAGAGATTTGACATGTTGATTGATTTCTATATTGAGTTGATATTGTTTCTCTATTATTCTACTTGTTTTTGTTTCACTCAGCTATTTTACATACTAGTATATTCGAAGTACTGACGTTCCCTTTTGGACTACATCATATTATGATATAGATACAAAGGATAGAGGTCATCAGCAGGCAAATCATTAAGTATCTTCGAGCGTTCAGCAGATTGGTGAGTTTCTCCTAATTCGGAGGATTCATTACATTATTTTTCATCATGCATTAGAGTTAATGTTGTTTATCTTTTTATTTTGATTGAGGTAGCCATGGATCTATCATTGGCACCACTTAATAGTGATAGAGGCTTGAAAGACTGGAGTCAGATGTTGATGTTGGAACTTGTGAGCTAGCTTCTTTCTATTAGCCTTTTATTATATTATTATTTGAGCCTAGATGATTAGATGTACCCATTTATTTCTTATGTCTTCTGCTAATTAGTAGAATGTGTGAATGGACAAATTGATGAGGCTAAATGGTTCGCTTCGGGACTAGCAATTGTTTCTGGGTGTCAGCCACATCTGGGATCCCCACGCGAGACGTGACATTGTCAGAACTTAAAAGTTGAGGTAAAATTTGATCTACAAATTCTCCCCAAAATGTAGATGGAATCTTATTGTTTCTGCCAAAGAAGACAAACATCATATTTATAATATATTATATTATAAACTATATATGTTTTCAGATAAAATATTATATTATTACTCATCATTCTGTAGTTCTAAATTCATGAATTTTCTTGAAATTCCAACTGAACTTGACCAAAACTGACAATTTCTCCTATCAGATCTAAAATATAACTCATGTTAGGAATAAATAGTAATAAATATACTATGTAAAAAAATATAAGAATTTATTTATTTACCAAATAATTCAGTCTCCTTCAACTCTTCTCCTTTTAGAATATGGATGAATGATCAAAATTTAAAAATATTACCAGGAAATAGTGGATCGTTAATTTCTTTCACATTGGTTCGTTGAGTAAACGTAAGCCTCAACTTATGATTTGTGGCACTTCACTTCTGAGTATTTTTTTGAACTAAGAAGTTTTATATACAATATAACCCACACTCTTGAATCTTGAATTGAGTTGTTTCAGCATTGATTTGTCAATATGAGCATGTATTTGATCTCTCTACACATAAATAAAATTATAAGTAAAATATTTAAAGAAACAAATTCAAACCAATTATAGTAAAATAAAATACAAAACCTTTTCATCTTGGAGAACCAACTCATGGGCATAAATAATGTTAGGATTAAATTTATCTCAAGCTTCCCGACAATAAGAACTTTCTAGTTCAAATGGGTTTTCTTATTGTTCTATGACTGATGAAGTCTATCATTTTTCTCAATTTGTAATCTCTTTGAAGAATAGTGAAAGTGATATCAAGTGTTGAAGTTGAGCATAAATTTGAAGACTATGAGAAGTTATATGAAAAGTAAACCTGATTTGATTGAGCAGTTGAAAAAAAAAATTTGAGCTAAAAAAATTGATTTTAGATAGGTGCTCCATTACCCTTTTTAATTTTTTTTAATTGTTTATTATATTTTGAAAAATAATTAGTTTTTTAAGAGAAATCCTATTTAAATTAAATAAAAAAAATATTGAAAAGTGAAACGTTAAGGCAATAAATTTAGAGAAGAATTCTTCTACCAATTAAATAAAAATTTAGCTTAGTTGATATTCGTATATTATTTAAATAAACAAACATTAATCTTGTTAATCATTTATAACGTTGAGTTGACATGTTATTTAATATGTATATATTACATATAAAATTATTTTTTATGCTAACATTTTTATGTGTATGAATATATAATTATAAATTTATTTTAAATTGTAAATTTAAAATCATGATTGTAAATTAATTTCAGATTTTAAACTTGTTTGTAAGTAAAGGGAAAGTAAGAAAAAATAAATAAAATTGATTCGGATACAAAAAAAAATTTAATAATAAAGATGAATTCGTTTTTGAAATTTTAAATATTAAAAGCATAAAAACCTTATATGATTAGGATATTGATTTGAATAAGTATAATATTAAAATTTTAAATTATAATGAAAAAAATTAATAAGTGATGTGTGGTTGCAACAAATAAGGAGAAAACTGATAATGTGATTTTAATTTTTTTAGTTGTTTATTATATTTAGAATACTGATTAGTTTTTTTAAGAGAAATCCTATTTAAGTTAAATAAAAATTTGTGAAAAGTGAAACGTTAAGGTTTATAAGTTAAAGTTATAGAAGAACTCTTCTACCAATTTAATAATAATTTAGATTAGTTGATGCTTGTATATTATTTAAATAAACAAAACATTTAATATTGTTAATCATTTGTAACGTTAACATGTTATTTAGTATGTATATTGTAACATCCCACATCGTAAGTGTACTATTTCTATGCATATGGAACATGATATGAATTGGTAGAAGGAGCGCCAATTTTAAAAGTGCCTAACGTTTGAACAGGAGGGCTATATTTACGTCTTGCACTTAAGACGAGCAAGGACATATAAGTTTTAAGCCAAATTGGGGAGTTAGAGGTCTTAAGTGAGGTGAGAGAATTGAGGTGCTTGTAGGACTTAGGAAGCTAACAGGTGAGTTACCTACGTGCTTAGCTTAAATTTGCTAGCGAAACGGAGACGAGGCCTAACGCCGAATTTGTCCAAGTCTGATAAAGAATAAACTCCAAGTTAATGATGTAATTTTGACCCATGTTTTCGCTTCATAAATGGACTATATTTTCAGACCAAGATGAATATAAAAAGAGCCCAAGGAAATCACAATTCATTTGATAATTTAGGTCCAAACTAACTAAAGAGAAAGGAGAAAATAGGCAGCAAAGATCCATCAATTTAGAGCCCCTTAAGGCCCAAGTGGAAGGGACAAGAAGCTGCATCACTAGCTTAATAAAGTAAGGTTAAAAATACCTTAGTAAGTCGACTAAAAGCTCCATTTAAAAAGGATTTAAAATAGCTCCCTTAAGCCATTTTAATTTGGTCCATCGTGATATAGATTTACCATTGATCAGCTGGTAATCTGATGGTCACGTTTCAATAAGAAAGTGGCTGCTATCAGTAATTAACCTAACCAAGGTTAGGGTCGAATCCACAGGGAATATAGGCTTGACTACAAGATTTCACTACTAATTATTTCTAGTATCTATGACTACAATCTCTAAATGGTGGGGGACTGTTTTGTGATTTAAAAACAACGTAAAATAAACACTAATTAAAATGCAGAAAAACACTCAATTTTGGGGACAACTTAAGAATTGTGTTCCCCATGGTTCGTTGAATAAATTACCTTAGATAACATAACTATGATAAGTGAATCGCATGCAGAACGGTAACTTAGGTTCTTCCAGTCCTCTTATGAAGGTGAAGGCCAAATTTCACCATGGCGCTTGGTCGGCTACTATACCATGCCAGCTAACTGTTACCTATTGTCCCAGTCAACCTCTCCATAGTCAGGTTTAGTCGATTAGATGGGAAGACATCAATCGAATCCTATCATCTACTCCCCTTTTCCTATTCGTCACTACCTTGGTCGGGATCATGATAGTAGGCGGGATTTGGTGTTGGCCACCACCAAATAACATTAATCATGAAGGGAAATACACAATACATGCAAAGCCACAATCATAGACATGTACAAAACCTAGGTCATCTCAAGTCAACTACCCATGGTTCCCACAACCCAAGTTGTAGGTGCTTAGCTACTCATGGCTAAGATAAAGCATACAAATATGCAAATAATAGACATAGTTGAGAGTTTGACCAATAACAATGAAGGAAATAGGCACCACAAGTTGCAAACCCACAAGCTTGATTGATCAAGAATAAGTACAAGGTAAGATTTGCAATCCCTAAAATGAGTTTCCCAAAAAGGAACAATAATCTACTCTAAAATCCTAAGAAAAGCTTCAAAATGTAATGGAGAATTGTCTACTGTTCGAACTCCCCTCAGAAACCTAACTTAAACTATTTATAGTATTTACAAAATAACCCTAGGAATTATGCAGAAATGACAACTGGCATCTGATAAATTTCACAGTTATGACTGTAGGATGGCATACGAGTCGGGGTCTCGTATCAAGTTCTTGGCATCTTAGACTGAACTGGTATGACTCATAGGTACGAGTTGTTGCTTGGGCTACAACTCGTATGTTTGTCTCGTAATCTTGTCCAATATTTTGGGCCTCTGATTCTTGCTACGAGTCCACTTATATGAGTCATAGTGTGTCTTACGACTCGTAGACTAGGCTCGTAGAGGTGACTTTCACTTGGTAGATTTTTAATTTTTTGTTTCTGATTTTTGCTATGATACAACCTACAACTAGTAGCGTGAGCTGCAACTCGTAGGTAGGATCGTATGGCCTATGCTTCAATAAAATTTGCCAATTTTCTTCAAAATCATGCCAACCTAACTTTTATGCCAGATTAACACAAAAATACATCAAAACACTAAAAAGTCGCTTTAAGAACTCACAAAATCCCTTTTTTTAGGCACCAAATGTGTTGTATTTTGATAGCACATCAACACCCTCAACTTAGAATTGTTGTTTGTCCTCAAGTGATGACTCAATCTACAGAGACAAAGAGAAATACATAGCAACTAAACGAATGGCGTATATATCACTTCTCTGATTCAGGTAGCCAACTACCATTTTCAAAACAGGATTGTGGAATTATTTAGCAAACAAGAATATAATGAGATACCTAGCAGTCCAACTACGATAAGCTAAGGAGCATCAATCGTCCATAATCACTGGTATAGTCATATGCTACTCAAGTAGTACAAATGCCCTAACAAGAAAGAAGTCCCTTATAATCACTCAAAGGCATTTTAGAATTCAGGGACTGAGGAAGCATTCTTACTCTCACAACTGAAAATCAACGCATACTGACTAACACCATAGGCTTGCGTCTATGCTCATCTTCTGGCTTGGTGATAAAGTAGAGGTGGATCACTTTAGGACTTATAGGCCTATAACATCGGCTCAGGGTACTTTTGTGAGGTATTTTGGGCAAATAGTGACTAAAGCTATCCTTGAACCATGTTTACCAACACTTTTTTCTTTCATAATCCATCTCTTTTTTAAACCAATCGACCCTTATTCTCTTGTTTTGAACTTTTATCGAGCGCTTTCTTTCTCTTTTTCAGTTGAGCCTTGATTTCAAACTAAGTTTTTCTATTTTTCTTCAACTCAAGGCAGTTTTGTTCACTCGATTCATGCTTTTTATTTCTTTCTTGATTTCTCAACTAACCACCTTATTATTATTACTTTGCCACAATAAGGTCTATCCTCAACTTAGGCTTTTCGCCTAAGGTGAAGTACATAATATCTATGCCTCAAACCGAGGCCACTAACTAGAGCCACCCTTAACTTAGGCCTTTCGCCTCAATCAAGGTTCACATGTTCAAGGATAGACCAGGGCTAATATTAAGGCATTTCATCCAACAAGGTTAAGCTAGCAAGGTATCAAGAAAGAATGAGAGTACATGATAAGCTCAAAAGTTTGGAACAAGCGATTCACTTACTCATTCGGTGGGTCATTTAGGCTAAAAGTGGTTCTACTAAAGGAATAAAGGCCTAAGATACCTTCCATATCCACCATATCACCAAACCAACTTTACAGTAACAAGGCAAGTTCTGGGTCCATACAAGATACATGAATGCAGCAAAATAGGCTCACAACATACATGGAAATTGTATCCACAATTAAGTATAGACTCACAGGTTATGCTTTCAGTCTTAGCTTACCTTCACAATATCAGAACAAACATTTTCAAATGCTCAAAAATGTATGAATGCATTAATAATCACAACCTCAAAATTTTGAGGGCGACTAATTTTTATCATATGTTTAAAGAAAATCTAAGAACTATATATATGCCAAAAGATAACATTACTATACATTTACAAATTATCTGTACTTCTTAAAACATGTTGGTTCAATAGAAAATTAAACATCCACAAGGAAAAGAAACACGACAAGAAAACTTTGGGATCAAAAATAGGGAAAGATATGGACTTGAGACTACTCAGGTTTCACATTAATCCATAACTTCTACCACCCCACCAAAGATAATATTTTGTCCCCAAGGTAAAAACGCAAAGAAAAGACATACATATGAAAATATAACATAGATATATATACATTCAAAACTAACAGTTAACAAAACTAACATCCAAAACCAAAAATAAAAACAATATCCAACAAGAATATCCACAAAAACCAAAATAAAAACAATATTGTCTAACAAAAAGACAGAGTCTCCATAAAAACAAGTAAGAGTTGGGGTCAAAAGTGGTCAAACATCATGGTGCTTATGAACCAGTCTCGAGCTGGTCTGCGAGGTCCTTAGTCTGCCTCTCCTCCTCTGCTGAAGTACCCTCTACAGGTGGGGTGTGTTGTGCTCTCTCTCTTTAAATAGTCACCAACAAAAGCGACTCCTACACCACCTCCTCAGGTATGGTCTTCTCCTCCTTATGTCTCAGCCTCTTTAGGGTCAGCTCTGGATCAGCATGCTCAAGAAACCTCTTCCCACGGGTGTCTAGACGGTCGATGAGCCAATCTAATGCCTCATCACTTATCAGTGCTACCTCAAGGGTTGTCAACAGCTACAACAAGTCAGTGTTGAACCTGGACAACTCATTAGTCATCATACTTATGTCAGTAGGCCTAGCACCCTTGATCCTTTTCTGGACTTTAGCCTCGAACGCATCGACCCATGCATTAATCACTCAGACTCCATCATCAACTAAATCTTAGGCAAATTACCTCATCCTCTCCTTGGCGTGCCGAACAGTCTAATCAATCAATGGTCGGACCTGTGCTAATAACTCTTACAGTATTCCCTCTGCTACAACCACCCTATATAATAAAGCCTGGAAAGCAACAGTAGAGAAAATAGAGTCAACCTGAGATATAGCTATTGCTAGCGTTGGAGTGCTAGTAAATGGTGTAGACTCGATCTCAGCTGCCAGTGTAGGCTCTATAGCAGCCAAAGTAGTGCCGTAGGAGTTGGAGGTGAACCTGGAATATGTGGCTTGATCAAAAATGGCTCTGGGATAGGAGGTGGGATAGCTCAAGGTAAGGCCACTGGGTTCTCATTAGCCTTTATTAGACTAAGATCCATAGTGCATGTGTCCTCTACTTGAGAGTCTCAATAAGGCTCAATAGGAACAACAGTTGCACTGCATAGTCGATGAATCAAAACTGGGAACAGTAGTGAGGTGCTTGTCTGAGCTACAGCCTCGTGAGTCTGCTCTGAAATGATTTGGGCCCAATCTATAGCATACCAAGCTAGAAGGTTGGCCATAATATAACTCTCTCGAGGGTGATCACATTATCCATAAAAGTTGGCCTAATACGCCAACAGATAATGGACCACCAGAACTAGGCCCGAAATGAGAGATGGGGTTTGACTATAGGATCTACATGGATTGTGACCCACGTCATCTCAACACCCTTCTCATAAATATGGCTAGCAATTTGGCGTAGAAGCTCCGTCCTAGCCCTGATGTCCTTCCTAGTCACCGTTATCCTTATTTTCTCAATACAGCCATCGTACTCCACGATGGACTAAGGGGCTATATAAATAGGTCCAAACTGCACTATTCAGATCATCTCCTCCAATATATCAACTCTCTTTCCCCGGAATGTCAGCACCTATAGTCTCAACTACTCAATTGGTCTTTTGTTCTTTGGCAACCCCCGATAGAGTATAGCAAGGTACACTGCATAGAACTCACAGACTACGTAAGGGGCATATTTGCCTAATTGCTATGTGGTCCATCATAGCCCATGCTTATCCAACCTAGCATCCAATCCTAGCACTCTATCCAAGCTCGAGAAATTCAGTCGAGACTCCTCATAAAATTGGCGAATCGGCTTGCCTTGCCCTTTTGGCGCCAACCCTTGGTCATATATTTCCTTTATCCCAAGGATGCACCATCTGCAGTTGGTTAGGGACTGGGACTAAACCTCCTCCTTCTGAGAAGTGCTCTCTGACTCTGACTCTGAACCAAAGTGTGAGGCGGTCATCTGTGGCAAGCTGCTGTCTAACCCATCCCCGTTGCCCTATTGTTCCTCCTTTTCAGATTGGGAGGAACTACACACTTCCATGGGTGTCTGAGCTATGAGCGCCTAAGTCGGAGGTCTATTGGCCTCTGGTTCTAACCTGAATCTGTGGACTTCTATAGAGCCTTTAGATCGCTCAATGTCGGAGAATTCATCCCGCAACCTCCATTAGAGAGCTTGAATAACTCATTTGTCTTTTAGAGGCATTTTATCTGCAAACAACCCACAAAGCAACATGTAAATCCTAGATGTTTGCTTCACTGAAATACAAAGAAAATAACAAGAAACAAAAAAAATAAAAATTAACTATGCACTGATACAACTGCAGATGTGCAGGTACGAGTATCGTTAAGACTCGTAGGGTAACCTACGAATCATACACTATCCTCATAGAACCAGTTGTTCCTTTAAAAATGCTTTATGATCACAGATACAAGATGCAATTATGACTCATAGGGTGGCTTATGAGTCATAGTCTGAGATCGTAACTATTTTTAGAAACATTTTCAAAACTTAGAAAAGTTTATGAGACCCTCCCTACGAGTCGTACCAAGTACTATGAATCATATATAGGTGTCGTATGAGAAACATGAAGGGATTATAGGTGACTAATGCTTGTTATGAGGGGCTACTACGGCTCTTATAAGAACTTATGAGTCGTAGGAGTGCCTCGTAGCTGAGGATAGAAGTCACCTGCAACACCTAACCATTTCCCACACCAAGCACAAATTCAACACAAAATTCAACTTAATCATGCAAATAAGAGCAAAGAATGGCTAAATAGCACATAATCAATTGACCATTATCCCTAAGAGTAGAAACCAATTCTACATTTCGTCAAACACACTGACCACAGAGTACTTTGCAAACTAACACTTGACAACTACAACATACTCCCAGGGATACAATTTCCATGTATAGTAATTCAATCCAATCCCAAATGGTCAAGCATAGGCATCACACCCCCACACTATTAAAATTATAATCCGACAACCGTTTAAACCATAAAAGAGCAAGAATTACACATCAAATACCAAAAATCACACATTTCGTACTCACAATCACCCACTCAAGAATTAAAATAAGGTTTAATCCACAACTCAACTCTTTAAAATCCTGAAAACCCTAGATTACAATTCTAGTGTAATAATTAATGTACGGCATGCTTAAACATGATCAAAATAGACTTATACTCAAATAGGGAACAATGCTCATCACCAAAGATTGAGAAATTAAATCAAAGAGCTTACCAATTGAAATGAGAAGTGAACCAAAGCAAAGGGGACTGAAATTCTCGTCAAAACCCTAAATATTTATACTCACACCAGAATCCTTGCCAAAACATAATGTGGTTAGTCGGAAATTTAGTCAAAAAAATGACGTGGGTGATGGAGAAGGGTTTTTCGTTGCCTCTTAAGGTTTCAGAATTGAATTTGGGTGACAAATGTTATTTTGAACCCCCTTTTAAATGAAATTAGGTTGGTGATTAAAATGTTATAGGGCTACGAGACCCCAACTACAAGTCGTAGGTCATCCTATGACTCGTAGGTCCCGTTCTAGTACCAGACCCAATACTGGATAAAAATTTAGAAATTGTACGGTTGGCTCATAGTGTATGTACCAACTTTAGATAGTTACTATTTCCCCTACAAGGCATGACTATGAGTCATAGTGAAGACTATGACCCATAGGCCTGCTCGTAGAAGCCACTCTAAGCCCAATTTTTCCAGATCTTCAGTTCTTCCACTTTTTACCTGCAAACCAAGTCTCAAAGCATAGAAAACCTCAAAAAATATTATAATTGCATCTTTGTCTGTTAATTTAAATCAAACAACTGCTACTACTCTAAGTCTCAAATAAATAAATGATTAGCAAAATACTTAGGTTGCCTCCTAATCCTTGTTTAACGTCGTCGCCCGACTTTGTCATCTTCCTTTATCAACTATTATCGAGTGTCCACACCTCACCTTTATATTCATCTGGGTGTTTTATGGATTGGAGAACATCGAACACAACTTCTACATTATTAACCTTGAACTGCAGCTGACCTGAATCTATATCCACTAGTGCCCTCCTAGTGGCCAAAAATGGTCTCCCCAAAATGATGGGCACCTCAAAATTAACTTCACAGTCGAAGATCACAAAATTGCTAGAAATATGAACTTATCGACTTTAACAAGCACATTCAAAAGGATTTCTTCTAGCTTTTTAATGGTTTGATCTGCCATAAGCAACCTCATTCATGTCGGGGTAGGAGTACCAAGGCCAAGCTACTTGAATATGGCAAGAGGCATTGATGTTTTCTTCTAAGTCATATAATGCTCTTACAAATTCAATTTCACCAATAGTATAAGGGATGGTGAATGACCTAGGGTCTTCTTGTTTTTGCACAATAAATTTAGTCATAATCGAACTACATTGTTGGAGTTCTTGCGAGAACTCTTGGCTCAATGTGCGCTTCTTGGTGACCAAATCCTTCATATATTTGGCATATTCAGGAATTTTCTCCTAGGCCTCCAAGTGAGGAATGTTGATGGATAGTTATTTTAACATTGACAAGAAATGCTTAAACTTGCCATCTTCTTCCTTCTTCTTAAGCCTTTGTGGGAATGGAGGAGGTGGTTTTGGCATTGATTTGGCTTTCTCTTGGTCCTCTACTCCCTTACTCCTTGGACCTTCCTCCTTATTCATCACCTTGCTATTAATGGCTCTCTCCTCAACCTCATTATCAACCATTAGCATAGGGGGGTCCACAGTGCCTTTGCCACTCCGAGTCATCATGCCCAAGCAATGCCCTTCATTCTTAGGATTTTGAACTGTGTTGCTAGGTAGGGTGCCCTTCTGGCATTGGTTCAACTGGGAAGACACTTGCAAAAATTGTTGTATAAATTGCTTGATTGCCATCGAGTGAGACTCTATTTTTTAGTTAATACTTGAAATATTTGCTTTCATTCCCTTTAGAGTCTCATCTTGGTGGTCAGCTCATTTAAATAATTTCTCAAACATATATACAATCCTAGAATTGCTCGATATGATATCATGATTGTGTTGTGGCATATAAGGACTATTCCTATAGCCCTCTCTTCTTCCCATTCTGCGTCTAGCACTCTCTCAGTCTTATAGTATCCACCCTAGTTGTCTCTATACATCCTATTTGAACTTCAACCTTGATTCCCGGAACCTTGCCTCCAATAGTCCGAATTGGAGCCTTGGGGGTTATTCTGAAAACTTGTCGCTTGGTTTCTTACATAACAGTCATCAAGGAATTGATCATCATACACAAGAGTAATTAGGGCTTGGTAGGGTATTACCTTCACACTAGCTTGGTTTTGCTTCTAAACCAAATCCATGCTCGTACAGAGTTGAGCAAGTTGCTCTATAATCTTTTCATTCACTTTATCCTACTCATTAGTTGTGGTAACCACACAAAAACTCTTAGTATTACCGTGCTCACTCTGATCCCATTCTCTATTGGTCTTTACCACTTGTTCCATTCTTTCGGCCACTAGCAAAATAGTTGATCAAGAAAAACACCTCACGCAATTGTGTTGGCACAAGCTTTGCTATCATTATCAAGTGCTCTATAGAAGATCTCGACCAAGCCATCATCAACATTTTTGTGATTAGGGACCATACTTAAGCATTTGGTGAATCTCTCTCATGTAATGCTAAGAGAGTCTCCAGGCAATTGCTTGAAGTAGTTAATTTGGTCCTTAAGCTTCAGTTTCTTCAACCTTGGGAAATATCTTTCTAAGAACACCCTCTGTAGCTCAGCCCAACTCGTGATGGTACCCAGAGGTAGCTCAAACAACCATACAGCTATATTGTCAGTCAATGACAATGGAAACATGCTCAATCTAACAGCGTTAATAGAAATATATTATGTCCCCATGACACTTTTGCACACGAAGATGATATTTTGGAGATGACAGTGGGGATCCTCTGACGGTAGCCCTATGAATAGGACATGATTTTGGAGCATTTGGAGCAATCCACTTGATACCGCAATCTTAGCATCTACCGGTAGAGAGGGCAGTACTATAGAACTAGTAACATCCATCGCCATAGGGTTCAGTTAGTACTAATTCCAGTTGTAAGCATTAGCATTGAAATCTCTAAGTTGTAGTCGGTTAACCCTTGGTGATGGATTCACTCTCTTCTTAAGTCTTCCTCATTCACATGCATATCCTCCTCAACCTTAATGTCCTCATTCACTTGAGCCATCCTTCCCGGTAGTCGATGGATCTCTAAATTTAGTGGAGCTAAGGGATTGCCTTGGCTTCTTGTGTTGGGCATAAAACCTGGTACACCTTGCAAAAGAAATCAAACAACAAAAATAAAAACAAAAGTAAAGTACAAAAGACTCTAGAAATTAACACCAGAATCAATTAATAGCAAAATCAAATCAAAACCTAGTTGTGTTTCTCGGCAATGGTGCCATAATTTTTTATCTGATGGTCACACTCCAATAAAAAAATGCTCGCTATTAGTAATTAACCTAACCAAGGTTAGGGTCAAATCCACAGGGAATACAGGCTTAACTATAAGATTTCACTATTAATCATTTCGAGGACAACTTAGGAATTGTGTTCCTTATGGTTCGTTGACTACATTATCCTAGATAACATAACTATGATTAGTGAATCCCATGCAGGACGGTAACTTAGGTTCTTCTAGCCTTCTTATAAAGGTGAACGTCGAATTTCACTATGGCGCTTAGTCGGCTACCATGGGTTGCCAACTAACCATTACCTACTGTCCCAGTTAACCTCCCTTTGGTCAAGTTTGATCAATTAGACGGGAAGACATTAATAGCTGGCATCTAATAAATTTTGCAGTTACAACTATAGGTTAGCCTATGAGTGGTAGTCGGGGTCTCATATTAGGTTCTTGGCATCTTGGACTGAACGAGTATAACCCATAGGAATGAGTCGATGCTTAGGATATGACTCGTATGTTTGTCTCGTAATCTTGACCAATATTTTGGCCCTCTAATTCTTGCTACAAGTCCACTTATATGAGTCATAGTGTGTCATACGACTTGGAGGATGGGCTCGTAGGGGTGACCTTCACTTGGGAAGATTTTTTATTTTTGGTCTCTGATTCTTGCTGCGATACAACCTACAACTCATAGCGTGAGCTACGACTCATAGGTAGGCTCATATGGCCTATGCTTCAACAAAATCTATAACTTTTCTCCAAAATCATGCCAACCAAACTTTTCTGCAAAATTAATACAAAAAAACATCAAAACACTAAAAAGTCACTTTAAGGACTCAAAAAATCTCATGTTTCAGGCACCAAATTTGTTGTATTTTGACAGCACAGCAGTTGGTCATTTTGTATTACATGTTGTGCATAGATTATACAATAAAGGTAAAGTAATAAAAAGAACATAAAGTACATGATTCCATAGTATAACTAAGCGTGGTCTCTTATCCTTACACCAGTGCATAATTTCATTTGAGTTGTTACTTTATATACAGTATTTTCTACCTTACATATTCAATACATTATCTCATACTGACATTCCTTACGAGAGACCTGTATTTCATAATGCAGTTACAGGTACTAGTAGATTCCATAGTAGGAGTACAGGATATCCAACTATTATTTTTGAGCTCCAGGTTGCTTCGAGGCTTTGTGTGTGTGTGTCTAGAGCCTATAATTTTTGTATTGTATAGTTAGTCGCAGCAGGGCCTATCCTAACCCTTATCAAATACTTTTCCTTATCTAGAAGCTTTGTAGACTATGTAAAATAAAGTGTGGTTATGTCTTGTACTTAAGACAACGTGGCCCCAACGACCTAGTCATATGCATTTTCTTTTGGCTTGTTATTACTATTTACTTTTTTGAAAGCATATTGAATGTAGAAATCCCTTATAATATGTATAGAAAGTGCATGTATACAGGTTGGCCCACTATAGGTGCAGGTGGTGCTATAGGGCAGCTAGCTCGATATGTGACTTCCTTAATTTGGACCTTCCATCCTTCACCAAGGCAGATCCTGGTAAAGATCCCCAAGACTTTATTGATCAGATTGAACACACATTAGTTATTACGTATGTGAGTGGTACAGAAGCTGTTGAGCTAGTATCACACAGATTGAAGGGTGTGGCTATATTGTTGTATGAAGCTTGGAAGCAATCCAAGGTTATTGATGCACCTCCAACTACCTGGAAGGAGTGCAAAGAGGCATTTCTTGACCATCACTTACCATTAGAGATTGGAAAGGCCCGTGCAGATCAGTTCTTGAATCTTCACTATGAGAATATGAGCATGAGGGAGTATAGCCTCCAATTTATTTCCTTGGCCGGATATGCTCCTAATGTAGTTGCCACTATGGCAACTAGAGTTTATCGATATGTGGATAGATTGGATACTTATCTAGTCAGATATTGTATAATTTCTTCCTTGAATAAACACATGGATATAGTGAGGATGCAAGCTTTTGCACAAAAATTGGAATATTAGAGGCAAAGAAGAAGGACATAAGTGTTAGAAATGGGGCAATCCAAGAGGGCCAGATCTACGAGACAGTTTACACTGTCCCAAGGTGAGCTTCTGCCTTGGTCTTCTAATGAACAGTCTAGACCCTCATTCTCCTACTCTATAGCAAGTGCTCTGCCAGAACTTCAGGGGTCTACAAGTAATCAGTTTGGTCCAAGAAGTGAAGGACAAGGTGCACTTTCTTTATAACAGGATATTTAGTAGGCCAGCAAATGACTCCTAAGCAGCCTTGTAAATAGTACGGAAGAAGTCATTCAGTTATATGTCATATTGGGATAGACGTTTGTTATTAGTGTGGTGCGCCAAGGCATATGATGAGAGATTGCCCGAGGAGGCATATGGGTGAACTAGCACAATCTACTGGGTTAGTTGTTGCATTATCATCATTAGTTCCTCCATTAGGTGGGGGTTAACAAGCACCTACGGCTCATGGTAGAGGTGTAATAGGGGCAGCTAGCTCTAGCGAAGTCCAGAATCGTACTTATGCTTTGGGGAGTCGAAAAAATTTGGTGGTCATAGGTACATTGTCCATCCTTTAATATAATGTATATGCATTAACTGGCCTTGGTTCTACACTATAATATGTTACCCCACTAGTTGGTGTGAAGATTAAGAGAACACCCAAATTATTGAACAAATCATTTCAAGTGTCTATACCAACCGACAAATCTATTATGGCTAAAAGGGTTTATTATGACTGTTAGCAATTGTTTGTGATCATGACACATTAGTTGACCTTATTGAGCTAGAAATGCTAAAATTCAATATTATAATGGGTATGGATTGGTTAGCTTATTTCTATGCCACCGTGGATTGCCGAACAAAGAGAGTGTACTTTCACTTTCCAAATGAGGTACTTCTTGAATGGAAAGGCAATATTAGGGTGCCAAAGGGTAAGTTTATCTCCTATTTTAAGGGAAGAAAGATGATATTTATGGGGTATATATATCAGTTAGAGTAAGGGATATGGAAGCAAAATCACCAACTCTTCAATCAGTTCTAGTAGTGAATGAATTTATTGATGTGTTTCCAGAAGATCTTCTAGGTTTATCACCCGAACGAAAAGTAGATTTTGGTATTGACTTACTTCCAGGCACTAAACCTATTTCCATCCCTCCATATAGAATGGCTCTAGCAGAATTGCATGAATTAAAGGATCAGTTAAAAGACTTATTGGAGAAGGATTTTATAAGACCTAGTGTGTCCCCTTGGAGTGCACTAGTGTTATTTGTACATAAAAAAGATGGCAGCTTAAGAATGTGTATTGACTATCGACAATTGAATAGGGTGACAATTAAGAATAAATACCACCTCCCTAGGATTGATGATTTATTTGATCAGTTATAGGGTTCCAAATGCTTTTCAAAAATTAATTTGAGATCAAGTTATCACTAAGTGAGGGTGAAAGAGAAAGATATACCCAAGACAGCTTTCAGGACATGCTATGGTCACTTTGAATTTCTTGTTATGTCATTTGGGCTAACGAATGCAACAACAATATTTATGGATCTGATGAACAGGTGTTTAACCCATTCTTGGATGTGTTTATGATAGTATTTATAGATGATATTTTGGTATATTCAAGGTCAGAAGATGACCATGCAAATCACTTACGACAGGTGTTACAAGTTCTTCGTGATCGACAATTGTATGCCAAATTTTCTAAATGTGAACTTTGGATAAAATCAGTGGCATTGTTGGGTCATATTGTGTCCATTGAGGGAATAAGGGTTGACTCACAAAATATAGAGGTGGTGAAATATTAGCCAAGGCCAACAACACCCATGAAAATTTGGAGCTTCCTAGGATTGGCAGGATATTAGAGAAGATTTGTTGAAGGTTTTTCTTCTATTTTCGCACCTCTAACAAAGTTAACACATAATACAACCAAGTTCCAATGGAATGATGCATGTGAAAGGAGCTTCCAAGAGCTGAAGAATAAGCTAACGTTTGTACCTATGCTAGTACTTCCAGAAGGCACCTAGGGGTATATCATGTATTGCGATGTGTTTGGAGTTGGCTTAGGGTGTGTAGTGACACAGCATGGTAGGGTAATTGCTTATGCCTTTAGATAACTATGACCACATGAGAGAAACTATCAAACGCATGACCTTGAGCTAGCGGCAGTTATGTTTGCTCTGAAAATATGGTGCCACTATCTGTTAGGGTTCACGTTGACACATATACTGATCATAAGAGCCCGCAATACATCTTTAAGCAGGAAAACCTATATTTAAGATGGTGGAGATAGCTAGAGATAATAAAGGATTATAATATTAATATACTTTACCACCCAGGGAAGGCAAATATGGTAGTCGATGCCCTAAGTCACAAGGCAATCATTAATATTGGTGATCAAGTTGTGGTAAGTTAAGGTGTGGCTAAGGATCTATGACAACTAGCTAGTTTGGGAGTTTTCCTTCTCGAAACCCCAAAGGAAAGGGTAGTTGTACATAATGTTGTGGAGTCTTCATTATTAATGGAGGTTAAAGAAAAAAATTTTGAGGATCCTATTTTACGATGACTTAAAGACAAGGTGAGGCAGGGTACGATAAAGGGTTTTGACCTTACACCAAATAGAGTACTTTATTGCCAAATTAGATTATATGAGCCTGACATTAATGGACTAAGAAAGAGAATGATGGAAGAATCCCATCATTCCAGATATTCCATCCATCTAGGATCAACTAAGATGCATCATGACCTGAAAGGAATATTTTGGTGGGGAAGCATGAAAAAAGACCTTGCAGAATTTGTGGCTCAATGTCCAAATTGCCAATAAGTCAAAGTAGATCACCAAAAGTCAGGAGGTTATATACAATGTATAAAACTTCCAACATGGAGGTGGGATATGATTAATATGAATTTTGTTACTTGCCTTGCTCATTTTAGAATTTTGACTCCATATGGGTAATAGTTGATAGACTCACAAAGTCAGCACACTTCTTGCTGGTTAAGAGTGATTACATAGCTAAAACATATGCAAAGTTATACTTAAAAGAGGTATTTAGGCTATATGGGGTCTAATCTTTATTATATCTGATCAAAAAGCTCAATTTATGACAAAGTTTTGGAAATCATTACAAAGGAGTTTAGGGACACAAGTGAATTTGAGTACCGTTTTCCACCCTTAAACAGACGATCAAGTAGAATGCACTATTCAGACACTTGAAGATATATTACAAGCTTGTACATTAGACTTTAAAGGTAGTTGGGTGGATTATTTGCCACTTATTAAATTTGCCTATAATAATAGCTGCCACTCAAGTATCAAGATGGCACCTTATGAAGCTTTGTGTGGAAGGAAGTATAGGTAGCTAATTGGATGGTTTGAAGTGGCTAAAACCACCATGCTTGGGCTAGATCTAGTACAACAAGCCATGGAGAAAGTTAGGGTAATACAACAGTGGCTAGAAATAGCCAAGTCGTCATAAATTATATGCGGATGCTAGAAGGAGAGGATTGAAATTTTCAGTAGGGGTATTCTTAATGGTATCTCCAATGAAAGGGGTTATGAGATTTGGTAAGAAAGGAAAATTGATCCCACATTACATAGGCCCATATAAAATTATTAAGAAGTTTGGGCAGTACCCCAAGAGCTTTCAATGGTTCATCCAGTTTTTCATGTCTCAATGCTTCAAAAATGCATAGGTGACCCATCCCGTATCACTCCTATTGAACATATACAGGTTACCGAAGATCTCACCTATGAAGAGGTACCTGTTGTGATTCTAGATCGTCAATTTAAGAAACTAAGGAATAAAGAAATAGCTTCAGTGAAAATACTTTAGAGGAACCAGCAGGTAGAAGAGATAACATGGGAGGCTGATGAAGAGATAAAATCAAAATACCCTTACTTATTTGAACCTAAAGAGGAAATCCAACATGCAAAATTAGGGCCTTAATAGGCATGTGTGTTTAAGTACTTGTTATGTTATCAAAAGTTTGTTTAAAATAAAGGTTTGAACTTGGTTAAGCTATCCAATTATGCTAACATTTGAGGACGAATGTTTCTAAGGGGGGAGGATGTAACACCCCACATCTTACATGTACTATGCCTATGCATATGGAACATGATATGAATTAGTAGAAGGAGCGCCAATTTTAAAAGTGCCTAACGTTTCAATAGGAGAGCTATATTTACGTCTAGCGCTTAAGACGAGCAAGGGCATATAAGTTTTAAGCCAAATTGGGGAGTTATAGGCCTTAAGTGAGGTAAGAGAATTGAGGTACTTGTAAAGGTGAGTCACCTACGTATTTAGCTTAAATTTGTTAGCTAAACGGAGATGAGGCCTAATGCTGAATTTGTCCAAGTTTGATAAAGAATAAACTCCAAGTTGACGGTGTAATTTTGGCCCATTTTTGCTTTATAAATGAACTATATTTTCATCCCAAGAAGAATATTAAAAGATCCCAAGAACATTACAATTCATTTGATAATTTAGGCCTAAACTAACTAAATAGAAAGGAGAAAAATGGGCAGCAAAGACCCATCAATTTGGAACCCCTTAAAGCCCAAATGAAAGGGGCAAAAAGTTGTATCACCAGCTTAATAAAGTAAGGCTAAAAATGCCTTACTAAGTGTCACACCAAAAGTCCCATTACAGCGGAATGGTACCCATTGCCAATAAGTCCCGAGGAACCAACCTATATCTATGCGCTTTCTATACATATTATGAAAGATTTCTACATTCAACACGCCTTTAAGAAAGTAGACAGTGATAAAAAGTCAAAAGGAAATGCATATGGCTAGGTTATTAGGGCCACGGTGTCTAAAGTACAAGACATGACCACACTTTAATTTACATAGTCTACAAAGCCTCTAGATAAGGAAAAGTATCTGATAAGGTTCGAGACAGGCCCAACCTCGGCTAACTATACAATACAAAAGAAGATATAGGCTCTAGACACACAAAGCTCTGAAGCAACCTAGAGCTTGGTAACAGCAGTTGGATATCCTGTACTCCTACAGGGGAGATCTACTAGCACTTGCACCTACAGCATAAAGTGCAGGTCCCCTGTAAGAAAAGTCAATAAGAGATAATGTGCTGAATATGTAAGGCAGGAAATACTATATATAAAGTAACAACTCAAATGAAACTATGCACTGGTGTAGGATAAGAGACTTCCCCTTGGTTATACTGTGGGATCGTGTACTTTATATTCTTTTTATTACTTTAACTTTACTATATAATATGTGCACAACATGTAATACAAATGACCAATTGATCAGTGGTAAATCTATATTAGGGTTAGCCCTGGCTAGGCTTTTCCTTTAACCCCTTGGGCTACCCCCAGTGATAGGATCGACTCTGGCTAGGTGATTCTTCCACCCCTCGGGTTACCACCTATCAATAAGCAATATACTTTATCTTTTAATTATTTTTTAGATGATTCTTTTGGTGGTCATAATATTAGAGCTATAAGACTATAGATACAATATATGATACATAAATAATTACAAAAGACAACACCATAATGAAAGAAGTTACACAAATAATGAAATGCATAGGAGATAGAACAACACATGAATTTTATTTAGTAGAACAAAACTCATGTATCTTGGTATCCAAGTAAATATGCAGATTTAAAGGTAACTATGTATGGGAGCATATGAACATATGAAAGAGTTGAGACATGGTTAATAGTTGTGTCGAAGTTGGTAAGTGCCTTTATATGCCAAGGAGGGATCTATGTTTCGTGCCAAATAATACAAAATCAAGTAGCCTTACATACCTCGCTATTACCTTGAGATAACCTTCCCTTCACCCAAATATTTATCTATAACATAGTAGGTGATAAAACTAGCATTAGCAGCCAATAGATACATCTTGGCAGCCCAATCTCATAAAAAAATAACATATGGATAGCAAGCGTATAATTGTAAACCCGAGTGTATTCTTTCAACCTTTTTGCCCCTAATCATACTTTCTAATATATATTCTCATATATATATCATGTGCAGACTATTTTAGTGCTATAATAGTCTTACAATAGCCCACAAAGCACAACACATAACAATTCTATGCAACATACAAATAGGTGGCATAATGTTATACCCCTTCACTACATTTTGACGTCGATAAACTCGAACCTATTTCAAATTTACCCAAACTATCCTCAACACATATATACATAAAAAACAACCTTAAAATAGTCTTATAACAGCACCAAAGTAGTCATGAAGGACGTGAGGCAATATCCTTCCATCCATCAGTCCACAAGTTCGTACTAAAAACACAATTGTGATATCCTATAAGAACTCACTTTTGTAGACTGTAAAAGTGGTGCAGCAACCTTTGTACATCATTAAAGAACCAATAATCATGATGAACAGTAGCCTCCTTTCATAATCAATCTAACCAAAAAGAGAAAAGCTTCCAAATAAATAAGAAAAAATGTATAACAATCTTGGAACACATGCTGTCCAAAATTTTCAGCATATACCCAACCAAAATAGTCTCTTATTTTTTATGAAGAAACCTTACTAAACACACAACTATAATCACTTACCTTTACCTTCAAGGTGTTGGGCTTCTCCAAGAACCATAAAATTCTCTTGTGGTTGTTTGTAAAGTCAAGAAAGAGTTGAGAGAAAACTTGGAACACAATCTGATTTTTTTTTTGTTCAAGTTAGAATGGCTTATGGGGGCTATTTTAAACCCTTTTTAAAGAGGGACTTTAAACGACCTACTAAGGCAATTCTAGCCTTACTTTACTAAGTTTGTGATGCAGCTTCTTTCCCCTTTCACTTGGGCCTTATTGCGTTCAAATTGGTTGGACCTTGGTTGCCCATTCCCCCCCCCCCCCCTTTATCTTAGTTAGTTTTGAGCCAAAATTTATCAAAGAAATTGTGATGTCTTTGGGCTCTTCTAATATCCTTATTGTGCTGAAAACATAGTCTATTTATGATGCTAAAATATGGGCTAAAGTTATACCCTTAACACAGACTTTATTCATAATTGGACTTGGACAAATTTGACATAGGACCTCATCTCCGTAAGTAAGTAGGTGACTCACCTGCTAGCTTACTAAGTCCTACAAGCACCTCACTTCTCTCACATTATTTAAAGTTGTGATCTCCTCCATTTGACTTAAAACTTATTTGCACTCGATCCTCTTCAGCATTAGACATACATATTGCCCTCTAATTCGAGATTCAAGCACTTTTAAAAATGGGTGCTAATTTGACCAAATCATATCATATTTCATCTGCATAGTACTAGTATTTTAAAATGTGACGTGTGACATCCTCCCCCCTTAGGAACATTCGTCCTCAAATTTTAGCAAAATTGGATAGCTTAACCAAGTTTAAACCTTTACTTACACAAGCTTTTGACAACACACTAAGTATCCAATTACACATACCTATTAGTGTCCCAATTCTGCGTGTTGGAGTCCCTCTTTAGCTTCAAATAAGTAAGGGTATTTTGCTTTCATCGCTTCCTTGGCCTCCTATGTTATTTCTTTTGCTTTCTAGTTTCTCCAAAGTACTTTTACTGAAGCTATTTCTTTATTTCTTAGCTTTTTCATTTGATTATCTAGAATAGCAATAGGTACCTCTTCATATGTGTGATCTTCTGTAACCTACATGTCTTTAATAGGAGTGATACTGGATGGGTTACCTATGTATTTTCGAAGCATTGAGACATGAAAAATTGGATGAATCATTGAAAGCTCTTGGGGTAGCTCTAGTTCATATGCAACATGTTCGAACCTCTTAATAATTTGATATGGTCCTATGCAACGTGGGCTCAGTTTTCCTTTCTTACCAAATCTCATAACCCCTTTCATTAGAGACACGTTTAAAAATACCCAATCCCCTACTGGGAATTCCAATCCTCTTCTTCTAGCATCTGCATATAATTTGTAATTACTTTGGGCTATTTCTAGTTGCTGTTGTATTACCTTAACTTTTTCCATGGCTTGATGTACTAGATCTGGCCTAAGGAAGGTCGTTTCACCCACTTCAAACCATCCAATTGGCGACCTATATTATCTTCCATACAAAGCTTCATAAGGTGCCATCTTGATACTTGAGTGGTAGCTATTATTATAGGTAAATTCAATAAGTGG
>JAOTQJ010147640.1:0-33655 GCA_025642045.1 Solanum sejunctum
CCTACAATGATACAAAAATACTAAAGTTCAAAATTTATATACATGGAAGTTTGATTTATAGTCTAATTTAAAATACCCAATTTAAACTACAATCTATGAATCTACATTCATAAATTCGCACTTAAATATTCAAACTAATAATGTCAATAACTTCAAATACTACACTTTAAATCTAACTAACAAAATCCAATTCATAAACTAATTCAAAACCCATTTCAAGTTAAGCTTCAAAAATAGTCGTTCACAAATTTAAACTATACTCAAATTTATAGTATAATTTAAAAATACCCAATTTAAACTACAATCCAAGAATCTACATTCAAAAATTCGCACTTAAATATTCAAACCAACAATGTCAATAACTTCAAATACTACACTTTAATTCCAACTGACAAAATCTAAATCACAAACTAATTCAAAGTAGCAAAACCCCCCAAATCATAAACTAATTCAAACTCATTCACAAATTCCTGCTGCAATACACTTTCCAACAATGTCAATAACTTCAAATACTATACTAATTCCAACTAACAAATTAAAATCCCCCAAATCACAAACTAATTCAAACTAACAAAAACCTCCAAATCACAAAATAATTCAAACTCATTTACAAATTCCTACTTCAATACACTTTTCAACAATGATAATTACTTCAAATACACATTAATTTAAACTAACAAAACTCCCCAAATACAAACTAATTCAAACTCACTCACAAATTTCTACTTCAATACACTTTCTAACAATGATAATCACTTCAAATACACGCATTAATCAAACTAACAAAACCCCCCAAATCACAAACTAATTCAAACTAACAAAATTCACCAAATCACAAACTAATTTAAACTTATTCACAAATTTCTACTTCCATACACTTTCCAACAATGATAATCACTTCAATATACACATTAATTCAAACTAACAAAACCCCCCAAATCACAAACTAATTCTAAATACCAAATTTAAACTAAACCCTAAAATCAAAACACAAACTTTCTTCACTGATTCACAATTAATATTACAATATAACAATGACAACAACATATATAAACAATACTAAAAAAAAATTAAGATTATATATTTCTAAAAAAAATATAAATAGAGGCTAACAAATTAAAACAGGAGAAAATAAGAGGGGAGAGAGAGAGGCGGCTTACCTCTGGACGACATCAAGATTGCTGTCAGCGGAGTCCTTGCTATCGGCAGAGTGGAGCAGGCGGCGACGGCGGCTATGAACAGCGACTAGTGGAAGAGATGAGGGAGGGTCCAGGAAAAATTTTAAAATTTTAGATTTAAAAAATGAGGAAAAAAGACAGATCACCATATAATATTCGATTTTGAGGGCGATGGACAGCTTCCCCAAGTTTGTCACCCCATTAAAAAATTAATTATTTTATTTAAATAATAACTTACTTTTTTAGAAAATAAAAAAACGACAGACAATGTCATTCTATCAGTCGCAAAATTTGTAAAACAATTTATTATTTTGTTTATTAAATTCACACCATAAAATAATTTAAAGGTTTAATTTAAAAAATAAGTGACGGACTTCATCACTGTGTCCGTCAAAAAATAATAAAAATATATTAAAACTTAATAAATAAAATTTGCTGGAAAATTTTGCGAAAAAAGTGATGGACTTATAGTTGCAGTCCATCGCTTTTCTTAATTAATATATTTAAAAAGAAATAAAAAATAAGAAAGTGACAGACAACGACACTTAGTCCGTCGCTTTTTTGAGGCGCAGTCCGTCGCTTTTTTTTTCGTCAATTTTCAGACAGTTTTTAGTAATGTTAAGAGTCATATTTTAATCATGCTAGCATGTATAAGATTAGCTCATTCATAACTTGTAGATGACCATGTATCACACTCATACTTGAAGTCAAATTATAATCATATTCATGTAATTCATGCTTATGTAGAAATCATACTCATGGCCACTATCAACTTATGCCACGAAAATACTCAAGTCATATCATACTCATGGCCACTATCAACTTATGCCACGAAAATACTCAAGTCATATCATACTCATATTCATGGATGCATACTCAAACCAGGTTCATAGCTATCAATTCAAGACCAATAAAGCTCATAAACATAGACTCATACTCAATTCATGCTCACATTGTAACTATGTCCATGTTCATAATCAAATTTCTCATGTAGAGGCCTAGTTCATGCATGTTCATAATAAGAGAAGATAAAGTAAATCATGGGTACATGGAATTCAATCTTTAAAACATGATATTAGTATGGAGATAAGCATAACCATGAAGAAGTAAATATTTAGATCACACTTGAATTTACCCATCCATAAATTCATAGTTCATAAGAAAGTGCAAGTTCAATTCTCAAAAATACTATGTAAATTAGTATATTAAGACATGATTCATGCCTAAATTATCATTTGAGAGTAACTCATAACTTAATTCCAACTATTTGAATCCAAATCATGAAATTCATATTTTAATCATCGCTTAAAGTTAATGAAAATGCATGAAATGAAGTTTGTCTTCATGATTGAAGGAAATCATGAATGAATCCATACATATCTTGATTAAATGAAGAAGTTTAAAATGAAGTAATCTTGATCTTGGAAGCCCACTAGATCCCTAGCTTGAATACCTTGAAGAAGTCATTTGGAGAGTGATTTTGAGAGTAAGATGGAATAAACTAAGTATTGAGATTGAATGAGGTATTAGAATTAGTATAGGGGTTGTTTAGGAGTGTGAAGGAGGACACAAAGGACTTAAAAAGTCTTGGGGTAGGGCCAAATTACAAAAAAACCCTCAATAACATGAGCCTTAAAAGTTGATCCGAAAAGCAACACAAATGGGTTCACTGGCTGTGAACCTTTTCACGGTCTGTGAAGCCTCCTGTGAAAGTGTCCTCGCACTAATAGGTTTTACAAAAACAACCATAACATCTTGCTCCAAACTCAGAATTAGGTGAAATCAAATGTGTTGAAAAACTAATTCAAAGAGCTTTAATTTGGTTGGTCGTGAACCACCTAATGATCATTTTTGCTAGGAGATATAGTCATTTGAAAAATGATGAGGTTAAAACTGAAATGAACACTTTTACGAAAGTTTTCACGATCTGTGAAACTCTTAACTGATCATGAAACCATCCATGAAACTGACCCAATTTATGTCTAGGTTGGCCAAGTCCTATGGTCCCTTCATAGACCACACCATGTTCCGTGTTGAGGTTCACAAACAGTGGTGGTGCTCGTGGTGGTACACTTAGGCAAGGCAGCCTGCAGAAAACCAGAAAAATGGCTAAGGCCACTTTCACAAGACCTTTCACACCCAGTGAACGATTTTATGGCTCATGAAGGGCTCCATGAAATGGTAGATTAGCCAAAAACTTTTGGAAACCATTTTGCTTGCTTTGCTAAGACCTTCCAAAGTGTGGGTCTCTACGAAAATATCCTCAACTCACCTTCAAATAGAAGTAGCAAAAGAAAATACAATAGGATAGTCAAAAGTCTTAATACATAAAGCTTAAAAGAAAATAGGCTATTTTCCATGAACTAGAGGACTCATCATAAGTACTCTTCAAACAATCCAAAGCTAACAAAGGTCATGATCCAAAGCTAACCACCTCATGATAGAGGCCCAAGGCCTCGCGATTTCAACTCAAGGTCATGCAATCGTGGAGATCTAGTACATATTTCTTCAAGAACATGGCCTATTAGGTCCGTGATTATGAAGGTCATCCTAAACTTCACTAGCTGAGTTACATCAACTGGTTTGCCAAGTTGAGAATTCTTCGACGAGGTGCTCGAGATTCGCTCAAAATTTCTTACGCACAGACAAACTATGACACATTTCAAATTTAAGATTTTAAATTCAACGATTTAGTTATAATTTTAAACAGAGGTCATCTCGACCAAAAGTGAGTCCCACGCTCAAGCAATATTTTGAAACAAAATCACAAGAGGATTTGGAATAAGACTAAAAGCCTCAAGACATACATGAAAGGTCGTTTTAGATCAAAGTTGACATTTTTGAACTAATTGCGCTAACAAAATTATCATCTGAGCATAATTCCCAAAAATGCTTGCCAAAGTCAAACTTGGCCAAATCTTAAAAGCTAAAATGCCTAATGGCATAAACTCGCACTGGTAGTTTGGGGACTTGAGACGACCATACTCTTAGCCTAAAATGATAATTTCAAAGATGATAGAACTATTAAGATTCTAGTTTGAGGTTTTCTTCCTAGAGATTTGACTGAGGTCAGTTGTTGAAATTTAAGGGCTACCTGGCACGAAAATAGGCATAAAAACTAAAAGAATGACTAGGAAATCGAATTGTTGGTTCCGATAAGTGATAAATGACTTGATATTGTCATAAAAAAGTTATAAATGTATAAAAGAATAAGGAGCAAAGAAAATAATCTGGAGGGTGATTAAAATATTCATCGGTAAAAATACTCTCTTTTACAAGAGCCATGGATAGCTGCATCCTATAAGCACGAAAACATGAGGATGTTGGGCCCGCATGCTCTGCCAGACCCACAGGCACCCTCAAGATTGAACCACATAGAATCAAAACTTAGGCTTAGAAGAAAATCTCAAGTTCACCTCACAACTCTAGAACTCCTCTGATTTCTGTCCTTGACATCCCACTCATCTTTACTAAACTAAGAACAAATCAAAACAACCTAAGAAACCTAAACAACACTAGAATCATCAAGTTTGAACAAATGTGAAACCAAAGTAGAAGCAAACCAACCGTACCAACTGACATACCTATCTCAAATTCAAAATCCAACATTCCTAGCCATTCGGAGCATCTTGTCGATCCTTAGCTATTCTAAACATTTCCAACACAACCTGAAGCCCATCTACCAACTTCATAACATAATCTTTGAGAGATCTACGCATTATCATAATATTGAAGAACAACAATGATTAAGAAAAGATCTCAATCTAGGGCAAATCCCAAAATATATCCTTAGCTCTCGAAATCAACAATTTCAAACTGAAATACCACCTTTTAAATAACTACTCTATTTAAGGAAATTCCAAGTCGATAGGCAACAACGAACATAGTCAACTTATCTATAATGACCTAACAGTACCAACTCCATTCATCTAACATTAAGAGCAACCAAACATGATAAAACTAACTCCCATAGTACAATCACAAGCTCATAGACTCCATGAATTACTCTGACCCCTAACTCGTAGATGAATCATCTAAGCAAAACTCTATCCTCCAACCAAACTCAAAAATTCTAAAGCCTGAAGGAACCAGGGACACTATCATTTTGACTCTTACTCACTAGCCTCGACATCGAGAACAACTTCAACTTTTGCAGAAAACCAACCCCAATGTTAACAAGATTTACTAAAGGATCACACCTTCAAACGCTTCATAAAAAAGAACTCATGACTATTGAATGAGGCATAATACACTGCAGTCGAGAAAGGACTAAGGTGAACGAGGGAGGTGATCAACTAACACTAGCGCAATCTATCAAGGCTATACTACCCTGCACATATAACTATCTTGGCTCCAGTTCTAAACAAAGTATGAAGGAACAACACGAAACTAAGGCAACTTCTAAGTTGACTAGGTCTAACTTCAACCCCAACATTCACACCTACTAGGACAACTCTATCTTGGAAGCAACCTCAGACGAGCTAACGATAATAAGCGACAAGGTTAATTGTCTATATTAAATAAAATAGAAAAGACAAAATGAAAAACCACTAGGATAAGGGAACTAATCATAAGCTACAAAGCACTATTCTACTACTATGTCAAACATAAAACTTATATCAAAACAATCCACTACTAAAAGGAATCAACTACAATGCTAAAACACATACACACAAATCCAAGTAAGGCGGTCAACAAGATCACAAGATAGACTAGAAAAGTCAAGAAAGCACTGATAGGCATGAAGACCTCAATATCCATACAATACAAGCAAAAAAAGGTTATAAAACATTAATTTACACAAATAAGATCAATACCTATAGCCTTGTCCTCTGTTTGGCTTATAGAAGCATTGTAGGAATCATAACCGACCTCAACCCAAAGATTTGAGCTACCTCTAGCAACACTTTAAGTATTATCTCTGGTCGAATGTAACATGAACCCACAAGATTGATATGACTGAACAAACTACTCAATGATCCTATGTTAGGAACATACTCTAGACTAATAGCCCAACTACCTGCACATGTGACAAGGTCCAATAACTCTAGTGTGGGGAGTAGGAGAAACATGATTTTTTTGAAGGATGAAACCCCATCTAGGACACTCTTAGGTCCTATGATCAAGCTCACCACAATTATAACAACCCTAAGAAGAACGACCTACAAAATAATGGCCACCGTAGTATGTAGAACCTTAATTTGTACCCCTCAAGCTCTGGCTCAAACTAGAACCGCCCTGATTTAAGCCGGCTAATATTGCATCCCTCGCTTTCTGGCCCATAACATAAGGAAGGCCACACTTGCTAGAGGCATCCTACTGAAATTTCTGTGGGACCTATCATCAGAGTCCCTACCATTAACTACCTGAGAACCATCTCCAACACCTTAGGGACCACGCCTAGTTGACTGTATTGAGGCCCCATGACCCTGAACTTGTCTAGCCTGTGGGCCTGCAAAGAACAGCTACTGGTAGTTGAAGGAATCCCATGACCTGAATGTCCATGGTGCAAACCTTAGGAACTCATTCTTAAACTCTGTCGGCTACGAGCACAATAACCTTCCTCAAGACCTTTTAGCACTGTTATTATAAGGCTGATAAGTCAAGGAGGGAGAGGACCATCACCAATTTGATAACTGCCACTAAAAGTATCAAGACATACTGCTCCACAACCATCACATGACTCATGACCTAAGAAAAAAGTGGGCTTTATTGCTACCAAGTTCTTTGGTGCCAAATGAAGTAGAAAAGTCATCCCTCTAACAAATTTTTATCTTAAATCCAGCTCTGTAGAGAAGAAGGTGGGGTTATGTCTAGCCCGCTCAAGAAACCTAACCAAGTAGTCTAAAATAAATGATGAACCCTACAATGAACTTAACCAAGTAGTAGTCTGAACCAGGAGATTAAAAAATACAAAGTTGTCATGGTATTAAATATATCTAACTGTCAAGAGGATTCAATAATTCACATAAATTAAAGATATTACTTTTTACTGTTTGTATGAAATAATTTTCAACATGAAAATTCAATATAACCCCTTCATTCGCACTTAGCTCAACCACTTACTTCAAAGCAGTGGCAAAGCAAAAATGCTGATTGTGTTTTCGGTAGAATTAAATAGCTATAGTTTAAGTATATTAAGTTTAAATATCCATTAATAGATTCATAAATCTATTTAAAATGCACTAAGAAAAAAATTTATAATATCTATAAACTAAACATTTTGACTTCACCTTCTGCTATAAAGTGTTGGCCATTGTCTTTATTTATATAAAGTAAAGAAAACTTTAAAGACAAATTTTGATCTTTGGTAAACGGACTTAAGGTCATTAAGGCCTATTTGGACATGAATTAATTAAGTATAACTTACATAAATCCCATGGTGGGAGAATCAAATTTATATTTTATCCCTACTCTTTATCAATTCATAAAAATTTCTTCAAATTTTTGTCACCTGGATACATATCAATCATCTAGATACATAAATAGAGATACATTATACAATTTGCTTGTTGAGATTAACAAAACATAAAGGTAAAATTAAATGTCAGTTTCACAAATCATGTAAAACAAATTGATATCAATCTCTCCCAATATTTTAGGAACTTCAAACAATTCAAATTTGAAATTTTCATAATTCAAATTTCAAATTTTTTTTTGGCCATTTCGAAACTGATAAAACAGTCAGAATCCCATTCTGATGCCATTTACTAGAGTTTTATCAAAAATCTCATTTGTACAGTTATAGCTTCTCGTTAACTCACAAATTCACAACCAATTCAATTCATTATTATCCCAATAGTCCATATAGGTCATCAAAGGTTTGAGGTTACTATACATCAGCTTAAATTAACATAATAATCACAGAAATACAAAAATGACCCAGAGGATTGTTACAACTTCCCCTACTAATAGAACTTTCATTAGTGAAAGTATGAATACAGGTGTACCTATAGGCTCTAGTATGCACCATGAGTATATTGGCCATAAGCATATTTAGTATCCCACAATAGTTTTGGTACCCTTACCATTATCCAGAAATCCAACCATCCGTCTATATGTGGAGCAAATCAGTGCAACGGTTTGACAAGTAATTCTCAAGAATCCACTATCCTCCCCATCCACTTAATCAATTGACAAGTCACGGGAAATGAATCGGCTCGACATACCTTTCCTTGCTACATCACAAAATTCTCAGAAAATTATGGTTACTTATAACTACACCCATGTTTTACATATATGGCTTTTACTCTATTCCAAGTCTCCTTATTTAAGAAATTCACATCAATCACCCACAAATGGCTCACAAGCTAAGCAAATAACTATACACCATGCCGAAAATGCTCACACTCACACACAAGACCTATCACCTTTCCCTTGCTGCTCAGTCTACCAGGCACTGCAACCAAAACATTCACCAATGCAACAAATTGTCAAGACACTATCCCAATATAAAAGATTACCTACTCCATGGCTATATGTAGTCTCATCATGACAACAGATATGCAAAATAAGACACAATGATCACTATGTCACTCGCAGTATTTCCAATAACCATCCGACTCTCATTAGTATGGCAGATACCTAAAATACCACCTACTAATAGACTCCCCATACCCTCTTTTCGTACCCAGACATTTGTGTATCACTTCTCAAGCATGGTTCTCAATAGTTACTATCATTTATCCACTATATTGTAGCATTTAACAAATCAACCTCTGGCAAGTACAATAAAAGTTGCAACCAGTGCTTATAAGTCATCAAATTAATGCTCATAACATAGTAGTCCACCCAACAACCATAATCAGCTACTGACAATAGCCACAATAGATATGGGTACAACCCCCGGAATGTCCTCCATCAAAACCTCCCTTTGATAACATCAAACAATCACCTAACTCTATTTTATCATATCGGAGTACATGTAATTCATATGGAATATAACGACACAACATTGATATGTGAAAATAGGATGTATAGAAAAACAAGTTAGAGGTACAACTAATGTAGAGGCAATTGGCCCAACCTATTTTAGAACCTCAAAGGGCTAATATATCAGGCTAGGCTTAAGCCATCCATCAATCTGCACGACTTCTCTCAGGGATCACACCCTCAGAACCACTTATTCTCAAATCTGAAGCTGTATAAATGGGCATCCATGGTCAGCATAACCCCGAGTACCAACTCTGAGCTATCCTCAATTTGCTCTGTATACCCCAGACTCTAGCTAAGGCATCCTAAAATAAGTCTACCCAATACAGGCCCGACTCTGTAGACTCAAACCACCCAACTAGACTTCGACATTGATGACTACATATTGCCTCAAATGTCATATCATAGGCATGGACACGAATACCTAACATACGATCGGTTTAATCTCTGAACCTGTATACAGGAAATAATGACAACCAATGCCCTATTAGGGAACCTCTACCATGCTATTAGAGACATTTCAAGTGGTAATAATCCAAGCTTCTTCATTTAATACAACATAATAAGAACAAGTGAACCTGCCCATAGGGTAATTTTAAACCTGAACCCATTTGAAACTATCATTTGACTCATGTATCATAATCTTGAAGGGTCACCATACATAATCCTTTACTAATAAAAGGGACCTTCCACTACAACGATAGTTGATGTGCTACTAAATATAGCACTTTAGATGCTTAAAACTTAGGATTTTATGTGTTCTCAATAGAATATTTATGAGTTTTATGTGTTTTTGTGTTTAGATTTGCAGGATTACAAGTTGGCTGTGATTTGGGGAAAAATTACAAAAGTTGCTGGTCTTTGTTATTGTATGAGACAGTCTATGGGTCGTAGAGCATTTTACGAGTCATAGATAGATTTTGTGAGAATTTATAGTGAGCACTATTTGTTGAAGTTGAAGTCTATGAACATGTCGACAAGTCATGGAAAAATTTACGAGTCGTAGAAGACTTTTCATGCCCTAAGGATCTGAGAAGTGGACTTCTAGGAAAGTTATTAGACGAAACCCCCTTTATGGGTCATGATATACTTTATGAGTCATAAAGGAGTATCATAGAAATGAAGTCCTAAATAAAAGCAAACCATGATTATGAGTCGTAAAAGACAATACGGATCGTAAAGTACCTTTCATATAGCGTGCCGACCAGTTTTTCTAATTTATTTAGGAATTATTTTTAATTATTATAAATAGGGTTTTTAGGTTATTTTTCAGAAGTTCTTGTCAGTTCATATCAATTTAATGTAGTTTCAGGTTAAGTTCACAGAGAACTCAATATTCTTAGAGAGAAAATTGTAAGAAGTTCTTTGAGAACACGTGTGGTGTAATTTGATCTTTAGCTTATGATTTTCATTGACTTTAGATTAGCTTGTTCTTAATTCAATTGTGTAAGTGTTTAATTATGTCTTCTCAATTTATAATCTCTTTATCAACACATAGCATGAGTAGCTATATCCACAACTAAGGTTGTGGGAACCATGAAGAACTAACAAAGTAAACCTAGATAATTCATAATTCTTAAAAGGTGTATATGCATGTATTATTTAAATCTCTTCATTTTGCATGTTTTCTAGTGGTGGCCAACATTACAACTCGCCTAGTGTTATTGACTGGACCAAAGTAGTAATGAATAAAAAAAGATATTAATTAATAGGATTCGATTGATGTGTTCTCATCTAATCAACGAAATTAGGCTAAGGGGAGGTTATACTAGGACAAATAGGCAATGCTTAGTAATGCACACTATACAGATAGGCCAAGTCGAATAGTGAAATTTGCCTCTCACGTTAGACCAAAGAGCTTGGTGAACTTAAATTACCATTCTGCATGCTATACACTAGACAAGAATTAGATTATCCGGTGATACTGAGTTGGGGAATCATGGGGAACACAATACCCTAGTTGCACTCTATTATTGATTTTTCTCTCATCATAGTTAGTTTAGTTTATTTTCTTATTAATTATTGTCAACCCCCCCCCCTCTTGGGGAATTGAGTTGGTTAATTACTTAGATTGCATATTAGTGAATTCTCGTGAGTCTACGTATTCCCTATGGGAACGACCCTAACCTTGGTTATCTTCTATATCTTGACAGCAACTATTTTATCCTCTAAAATAAAGGTGTATCTTAGGTGACATCAAGATGTTGGTGTCATTTCCAGGGAATAAGGCTAGACTTAGTTAATTCGTTAGTGATTCGTGTGTCAATCCTTATTTATCTTGTATTTTACTTTAATTTTTATTTTTGTTTATTTACTGGGTATACGAGTAGTGTATGCCCAGCACTCGGAGTCAAGGCAAGCCCTAAACTCCATTTGATCTTGAGACATTGCGAAGAATAACCCCTGAGAACGCCAATAATGCGGCTAATACAACCCTGAATAGGGAAAACAACAACGAGGACAGGAATGAGAAACCACCTCCTTCGGAGGACATTCCACATCCTCAGGATTTCAGTGCTAATACCTATTAGGGGAATCAATACAGGTTGAATCCTATGGCTATGGAGGGGACTGGAGCTATTGTGTTACCTCCACTACCGACAGACACAAAGTTCACAATCTCGAGTGGGTTACGTCAAATGCTGCTGAACTTTGGGCTATTTACGGGCTTACCATTAAAGGATCCACATAGTCACTTATACGATGTGGCATTTGTTTGTACGAGTGTGATAAGGACACAAAATCTGTCTATGAATATTATGGGACTCTGTGTCTTCCAATTATCTCTTATAGGGAATATTGCATTATGGCTATTTGAGCTCCTGCAGAATTCAATCACCAATTGGGCAGACTCGTTGAGGCCTTTTTGGAGAGGTACTTCCCTAGATCAAAGAAGCTCAACTTGAAGGACCAGATCAACAATTTTGAGCAACTTCCTGGTGATTTGATAAACACTAGTTAGGAGCGATTTACAAAATGTCTGAGGAGTATCCCTGACCACAAGATAGTTGATGACGCCCGGGTGGAGATCTTATACCATGCCTTTGATAGGAATAGTCAAGCCTGTGCTGAAACTATCATAGGGGGCATGTTTCTAGATAAACTACTTGCAAAGATTGAGGAGAAAATGGAAAGGTTGGTCAAAATAAATCATGTATGGGGGAAACGAGATAAAGCTTCCACAAAGCGTTCATATGTTGTTAGTATGGGGCTAAAGAAAGCTAGAATAAATGAAGAAATTATGCAGCAGCTTACTCAGCTTCGCACAAGCATGGACGTGATACTAAAGTAGAACCAGGA
Organism: Solanum sejunctum; assembly: GCA_025642045.1. NCBI lineage: Eukaryota > Viridiplantae > Streptophyta > Magnoliopsida > Solanales > Solanaceae > Solanum > Solanum sejunctum. The sequence goes on from JAOTQJ010147640.1 coordinate 12,411, forward strand.
AAGAGTAAATGCAGCGGTTTACCAATCTCCATATCCACCCATGTACGAGGAGTCATACTATGATGAGGACACTTATATTATTGCAGATCAGACGAGGAGTTTCTAGACCAACGCCTAAGAGTCCTATCAAGACTAGTGGCTCTAAGATAAAGGAAATCAAGGTTAAAACTTTGGTAGAGATAGAGGTTACAAACACAATCGTGGAGGTTATTATGATATGAATAGGAGTCCAGATATAGATTGGGGTCGTAGAGAAGGCTTTAAAAATGGTCCTTATGTGCTACCACACAATCGTGCAACAGGTGCAGGTAATCCCAAAAGTGATAAGATGTTTGATCACTTATTGAAGAAGGCTGAGACATAGGATGAGACTCTAAGGGGCATGAAATCAGATATTTCAAGTATAAATCAGAAAATAGAGGCTCACTCTGTGGCTATCAAATAGCTTGAACAACATCTTGGTCAAGTATCGACTTAACTGAATCAATGTCAGAAGGGTACATTATCTAGAAATACAGTGCAAAATCTAAAAAATAAATGGCAGTGTATGGTAGTCACTATTCGGAATGGCAAAAACACTATTGATCCTCCTATGCCAGTTGATATAGAAGATGTTCGTGAGGAGATGGTTGCGGCAAAGGATGAGAATAAATGAGATGATCGTGGCAAGTATGGGGTGTGTGAAGTACCTGAAGCACCACAGAAGTTTTAGCCCATCCCTAGGCCTCCTCCTCCTTTCCCTTAGAGATTTAAAAAAAGGGAGGAGGAAGGAGAGTTCAAGCACTATCTCTCCATGCTAAATAATCTCTCCATCAACATCCCTCTTATCGAGGCATTGGAGAAGATGTTAAGGTATGTGAAGTACATGAAAGACTTGGTCACCAAAAAGTGCACTGTAATTCGAGAGCTTTCTCAAAAGCTTCAACATTGCAATGCTATCTCTATAAATTCCTTGGCTCCGAAAAGAGAAGATCCAGGTGCTTTCACCATACCCTATACCATTGGAAATATAGGGCTCACGAGGGAACTTTGTGACTTAGGTGCCAGTATCAATATCTGATGCTCTTTGTAGTCTACAAGAAGCTTGTATTAGAAGCCCCTACTCCTACTAGTATGCGGTTGTTAATGGTGGATCACACGGTGAAAAGCTTGTGGGGATACTTTATGATGTGTTGGTAAAAGTGAAAAAGTTCATATTTCGAGCAGACTTTGTGATCTTAGACTATGAAGTTGACTTTAATATCCCAATCATCTTGGGAAGACCTTTCCTAGCCACTGGACAAGCCCTCATAGATATGGAAGCTAGTCAACTCAGGTTTAGATTGAATGACGAAGAAGTTGTCTTCGATATCCATCAGTCAATGAAGTATCCAGATGAGTTGAAGAGTAAAGTCTAGGCAATTGGCGAAGTTCGAGTAACCAATGGGTCCAAGTCATGTCGCGACAATAAATCAGGTGCTACTTGGCAGGCAACCTAGGGTTTTTGATGTAATAGTGTAGTCATAGATTTAGTTTCAATTTTTTGATTCATTGGTAGTTTGTTTCTTGTTTGATTGTAATTTGGACATTGGGCTGATTACATATAGTGTAACAGTGTATTTTATAAAGAGTATGTGGGTACAGGACTAAGCTGGCTTGTTTGGTTGAGAAAAGCATCAAGTTGGGACTCTACGACTGGGTCTATGGGCCGTAAATCACTTTATGACCCATACCGTATCTTATAGAGAATTTTAGTAAGCAGAATAATTATGCACTCCAGTCCATGAGCCAACTTTATGATTTGTAGATTAAACGATGAGTCATGAATGAGAGTCATAGACCCCAAGTAAGTTCTCTAAAAATTTTCTAAGTGTTGAGGGTTCTACAAGACCATGATTTAAGAGCCATAAAACCGTCTACGACCCATAATCTGTGTTTTGTAGGGTTGAGCCCAGTAATTTAATTGACCAGAGGCAAAGTATAAATAAAAGGGTCAAATTATTTTGACCCCATATTCACCCTTATTTACAAAATCACCCAACCTACCCCACACTCTCAAATTTTTGACTACCTTCAGCCACCGTCGACCTAAATTTGAACAAAAACTCTAGCTGACCTAGGGTTTTGCTTCTATTTATCTCCTTCCTCTTCTTAAAGTTAATCCCAATTCTTGGTAAGTTTTGGTTTAATTAACCCTTAATTTGCCTTATATGAGTGATTGATTTGAATATTATGTCGGGTATGGTGGTTAGAAACAAAATCATTATTTGAATTTGACTATGATTAGTTAAAATTAGGTTGCCCATGCTTGATCTTTGTCTAAGTCCGAAATTGGATATTATGGCCTTGTGTGAATATTAATCATTTGCGCCTATTTTTCACTCACCCTATGTGATTGAATGGTTATGATTATGAATTGATGGGTGATGCCATAGGTCCATGTTGTAGCTTGAATTAATTAGAAGTGGTCGGAACTATATGATAACTTACGCTAAATCACTCTTGATGGGGTGTGTATGTGTGTTGAACATATTGGGGGTGATGGGTGTAGTGTCGAAACCATATGGGTGCATATGTCTTGATTAGATGCTGACAATCTATGTGTTGAAAATGTCTTTAGGGGTCCATGTGATCGACTTAGAAACTGAGGTGTCTGAGTTTTCTGGTTAACTAATTGCTTTTACAGCCGTGGAACAATCCACAAGTTGTAATTGCCCATCATACAAAATCCCAGAAACTTCATGTTTCTGTGTATCCATCAGACAAGATCTTCTATGAGTCGTAGATTACTTTATGGATCATAGATAGGTTTTGTAGATTACTCATTGGAATTATCTATGACCCCAATCTATGACTCGAAAACCACTTTATGAGTCATACCTAGTCTCATAGACTTTTTTAGTAATAAAATTTATTTGAAACATTGATCCCCAAAAGATCTTTACGGCCCGTAGTATTCTCTATGACTCGTAAAAGGGCCTTGTAGAACCCTTCTGCAACTAAACCAGATAAATTCATACATTTAAATTCTTGATTTGTGGACTTACCATAGTGCATATATGCTGATATTTCAGGTACTATGGCCCCAAAAGCAAAAAATGAAAAGTCAAGGCATGATAAGGAGATGAGACAAGCTCGAGTGATTGAGGGTGTTGGTGATGTGTTGTCGAAATACAACACATTTGATGCCTAAAACTTAGAATTTTATGTGTTCTCAATGCGACATATGTGGTTTTTAAATTTTTTTTGTGTTTGTTTTTGCAGAAAAGTAGGTTGGCATGACTTTAGGAGAAACTTATAGACTTTTCTGGTTTTTGAAGGCTTACGAAACCCTGTACGAGTCATAGAGCAATCTATGAGTCATAGAGTGGGTTTAATGGAGATTTTCAGTGAAGAATGAAAGTCTGAAGTTCAACTATACAAGACCCCTATACGAGTCATAGAGTAATCTATGAGTCATATAGAGGGATTTAGTAAAGATTTTAGAGATGGACAAAATAATGACGGTGAAGTCCACGAGAAGGCAATACGAGTCGTAGATTAGACTATGACTCATAAAGTGGATCCGTAGCAGTGAAGTTCAAGATGCAAGAAGCTAAATATGAGACCCTGATTATGATTCATAAACCCAGTTACAAGTCGTAACTATGTGTTGTAGGGTCCGCCGACCAATTTTTATATTTTTTAGGACTTATTTGTAAATACTATAAAATAATATAATTATATTATTTTTAGGAAGGAGTACAATAGAATAGAGGAGAGAACGTCATCAGAGTACGTTTTAAGGTTTTATACTTGGAGATAAATATTGGAGATGAGAATACACTCGTGGATTCATTTAACTTTCAACCTTGTGATTCTCAATACAAATTGGGTTTGCTTGTTCATCAATCTACTTGGGTAAAAGATTAATTATGTTTTCTCAATTTATAGTTTCTTTATCTATCCACAACATGAGTAGCTAAACCCACAACTTGAGGTTATGCGAACACTGAAGATCTAATCAAATAGACCCACATAATTTGCAATTCTTCGAATGGATATTTACATATATTAATCAATTCTCTTTGTATTGCATATTTTCTAGTGGTGGACAATATTAGAACTTGCTTAATATTACTTTCCCAATCCATGTGGTAATGAATAGGAAAAAAGATTGGTTAATAAGATTCAATGATATGTACTCATCTAATCAACCAAACTAGACCAAGGGGAGGTTGATTGAGACTATAGGTAATGGTTAGTATTGCACACTATGGAGATGGGCCAAGTCACATAATGAAATTCGCCTCTCACCTTTGACCAAAGGGCTTGGTGAACTTAAATTATCGTCCTGCATGCTATACTCAAGTCGGGAATTGGGCTATTCAGGGATATTGAGTTGGTGAATCATGGAGAACATAATTTTTTTAAGTTACTCTCTATTATTGATGGTCTCTTATTTTAGTTAGTTTAATTTAATTTCTTATCAATCATTGCACCCCTCCCTCGTTTGGGAAATTGAGTTAGTTAATACGTGAATTGCTTATTGGTAAATCAATTTGGAAAGTCTCCATATTCTCTGTGGAATTCGATCCTAACCTTGGTTAGGTCTTATATTTGATAACGACCACTTTATCCTCCAAAAGAGAGGTGTAACTTGGGTGTGATCAAAGATTATGGCACTGTTGTCGGGTAATACGGCTAGACTTTAATTGAATTTACTAGTAATTGTAATAGTGTTAGTTTCTTAGTTTCCTTGTATTTTACTTTTGTTTTTATTTTTGTTTTGTTTCTTTGTAGGGTATACTGTAGTGTATGCCCAACACAAGAAGTCAAGGAAATCTCTTAGCTTCAATTGATTTAGAGATCTAACGCACTTTGAGAAGAATGGCTCAAGCAAATACCAAAATCATGGTTAATGAAGATTTGAATTGGATTGTTGATGTTGATAATAGGGATGTAAACCCAACTTCATTGGAGAATGATCCACATCCTAGGGATTCTAGTGACGATGCTTATCAATGGAATTAACATAGATTAACCATATGGCTATGGATATTATTGGGGCTATTGTGTTGCCACCACTACTAGTCGCACCTTGGTTGATATGGAGAAAGGTCTACTCAAGTTCATACAGGAATGATGAAGTCATGTTCAATATGTGTCAACAATCGAGGAACCATAATAATGTGATAGTGGTTTCGATTATTGAGACTGTTGTTGATGATGAGCCAGAGGTACCACTTGAGCTAAGACTAGGTGTTGATACATTGGAAGTAGTATTGATGAACTTCAATAGTGATGGTATCCCAGAATGTGAGGAGATAGTAAATTCTCTCGAGGTGTCTTTTGGTCCAAGACGTCAAACTAAACCAGATACAGACTTGTAGAATCGGGAGTCACCACCAACAAAGCCCTCCATAGAAGGCCCACTAGTGTTAGAATTGAAAGCACTTCTAGCATATTTGAGATATACATTTTTAGGAGTGGACAATACTTTACCGGTCATAATAATTACAGAATTGACTGATTAACAAGCGGATGCCCTACTAACCGTTCTCAAACAATTTTAAAAGGCCATCAGATGGACTATTGCAGACATTATTGGTATCCTTCCTAGGTATGTACACATAAAGTCAAAGACTACAAGCCGATTATCAAATATCAAAGGCGCCTGAATCCTCCTATACAAGAGTTTGTTTGCAAAGAGATCATTAAATAGTTAGCTGCAGGAGTAATCTACCAAATCGCCGATAGTGAATGGGTAAGCCCAACAAAGCATAATGTGTTCCAAAGAAAGGGGGTATCACAGTAGTTCCTAATGCTAACAATGAATTGATCCTGATGAGGCCAATTACAAGATGGATATTATGCATGGATTATAGAAAATTCAATGCCTTGACAGAGAAGGATCACTTCCCTATGTTATTTATAGATCATATGCTTGACGAACTAGCCAAAAAAGGGTGGTACTATTTTTTTGACGGGTATCTAGCTATAACTAGATCATCATCGCTCTGAAGGATCAAGAGAATACCACATTTACATGCCCTTGTGGTACCTTTGTATTTAAGAGGATGCCATTTGGGTTGTGTAATACACCAGCAATATTTCAGATATGCATGATGTCCATCTTCTCAAACATGGTAGAGAGTACTATTGAGGTCTTCATGGATGATTGTAGTGTGGTTGGAAACTCATTTAAGGATTGTTTGATACACCTGCATAATATGTTGCAAAGATGTGTAGAAAGTTATTTGGGGCTAAACTAGGAAAGGTGTCATTTCATGGTGAAAGAGGGTATTGTATTGGGCCACAGGATATTTGGCAAAGGCATTGAGGTCGATAGAGCTAAAGTTGAGGCGATTGAGAAACTTCCAGCACCCATCTCAGTAAAGGGTGTGAGGAGTTTCTTAGGACATGTAGGATTCTATCGGAGGTTCATAAAAGACTTTTCTAAAATTTCACACTCATTGTGTAAATTAATGGAGAAGATTCTAAGTTTGAGTTTAATGATGCATGTACGCCAGCCTTTGAAGAGTTAATGAAGTGGTTGATCTCAGCACTAATTATTGTGGCTCTAAACTGGTCCAACCCCTTTTGAAATCATATGTGATGCAAGTGGGGACGTCTAGGTATGGTAGTGGGTCAGTGCAAGGAGAATATATTACATATCATATATGATGCCAGCAAAGCCCTAAAACCAAAAGAATTACACTATCACAGATCAAGAGTTACTTGCATTGATCTTTGCATTCAAAGAGTTCAGATCATACCTGTTGGGAGCCAAAGTGGTGGTGCATACAGACCACTCAATGCTTAAATATTTGATGGCTACAAAGGATGTAAATCCAAGGTTGATGAGATGGGTGCTTCTCTTGCAAGAGTTTAACTTTGATATTATTGATAGAAAATGGACAGAAAATCAGGTTATAGATCACCTATCTAGATTGGAAGATTGGGCAATGATGAAATTTAATGATAGACTACAGATCAATGATTTCTTTCCCGATGAGATAGTATTGGCTGCATCAAATTATCTTATACCTTAGTTTGCAGATTATGCAAATTACTTGGTGAGTCATATCGTGCCACCTGACTTAAATACACATCAACGTCAAAAATTTTGCATGATGTGAGGATGTTATTTTAGGATAATCCATACTTGTTCCGTGTATGTGCTGATGGAATTATTAGTCACTGCGTTCCTGAGGTAGAAATGATGAGCATACTTGAGGCATGTCACTCGTCATTTATGGGTAGACATCATAGTAGGATTTGAACAGCCCATAAGATTCTACAATGTGGGTATTATTGGCCCATAATCCACCAAGATGCTCACAACTATGCCAAAGCTTGTGATAGGTACCAAAGAGAAGGTGGGGTTACTTGCAAGCATAAGCTCCCTTTAAATCATATTTTGGTGATTGAGTTGTTTGATGTGTGGGGGATAAATTTCATGGGACCATTTGTTAGCTCACATGAAAACAAGTACATCTTAGTTGTTGTGCATTATGTATCAAAGTCGGTTGAGTCCATGTCTCTATCTAATAATGAGGGTAAGAGTGTTACAACATGCCTAAAAAGGTATATCTTCTCAAGATTTGATACTCCTTGGGCTATTATCAGTGATGGAGGTTGTCACTTCTGCAATAGACTTTTTAAAGCTCTTCTTGAAAAGTGTGGAGTGAAACATAGGGTAGCGATGCCTTATCATCCCCAAGCAAGTAGGCAAGTGAAAGTATCAAATAGGGAAATTAAATAGATATTTTATCTAAGATCGTGAATGCAAATCGAACAAATTGGTCTATGAAGCTAGATGATGCATTATGGGTGTACCGGATTGCATTCAACACATCTATAGGCATGTCCCCATATAAACTTATTTTTGGTAAAGTATGTCATTTGCCAGTAGAACTTGAGCATAAAGCAATATGGGCATTCAAGCATTCAAGTAGTTGAATCTAGATTGGAATGATGTAGCTAACTCTCTATTGAGCCAACTCAATGAGCTTAATGAGTTTCGATTGAAATCATATGAGAGTTCGGCCCTGTATAAGCAAATAATAAAGATAAAACATGACCGCCACATAGAAAACTGCCAATTCACACAAGGGGACTTAATTCTACTCTTCAATTCCAGATTAAATTTGTTCCTCGAGAAGCTAAAATCTGGATGGTTAGGACCCTTTCAAGTAGCACGGATCTTTGATCATGGGACCATTGAATTGGAGAGACAAAATGGAGGTACGTTTAAAGTAAATAGCCAAAGAGTTAAGCCATACCTTGGAAATGTGAAAGAGATAAAGACGGTTGAAGAATGGGATCTTGAGGAAATCTGAGTACTCATGATAGTTATATCGTATCGCGACTATAAATCAGGCGCTGCTTCAGAGGCAACCCAAGGTGGACCATAGAGATTAGGTGCCAACGTATGTTTTTTGTCCCCTATTATTATATTTTTTTTCTTTATTTGGTGCATTAAGGACAATGTATAACTTTTTCGATGGTGTGTGGGTAGTTATAAGTCTTGGTGAAGTCTGAGTAGCTTATGGTTCACAACTACCCCAAATTTTGATCTCGAGATTTTTTTGTCTTTGTTCTTTTTCCTTGTGGATATTTAATTTCTGTTGAACCGACACATTTTGGATGTTTAGATAATATGTGTAGCATATAAAAAGTTTTTATGATTCTTTTTGAAAATTGGTACCCACCAAAAAAGTTTGATTGGTAGTTAAATGGCAACCATGCATGTTTGGGTGTTTGGCAATAGTTGTTCTGATAAGTGAGGATAATTTGAGACATGATGCATGATTTGTGAGATGCTTGTTGACAATGTATGCAATGTCATGTGAGTGTGTGCTTATTTTGCTAAATTTACTCATTTTGTGCTAACTCAGAACTTGCATTGTTACTTCAAGTCAAATTGTAGATTAAATGGATTAGGAAAGGATCTTAGGCCTTTGTTCTTTAAATTAGACCACTTTAGCCTAAAATAACCAACCAATATTTTATCCCTTGTTCCAAATATTTGAGGCTTACATGAGCCAATTCTTTCTAAAGCACCTAATTAGCCTAACCTTATCTAGTCATAGACCTTAAGATTAGCCCTGGTCTGTCCTTTAGCATTTTGAACCTTGATTGAGGCAAAAAGCCTAAGTTGAGGGTGGCTGGTGTAGGGGTAAAATCACAAAAATAAGGTGGTGAGTTGGGAATAAGGAGGAAAAAGAAGAAAATCATCTATCGAATGCAAGAAAAAGAAAAAGAGTCTTAGATTGAGATTAAAAGCAAAATAAAGTGTAAAAATGAGGCAAAAGTTGAAAATAAGAAGAAAGTGCCCGGAAAAGCTTAAATGTGGAAAAAGGGAGAAAGAAGGTGGAAATGTTGGAGTTGGTCAGGTGAAAGTGTTGAAAATTGTAGTTCAAGGATGACCTTCAGTCACTATTTTTTCCAAAATGCCATATCAAAGCCCCCTAAGCCTATGTTACAAGTCTAGAAACTCTTATAGTGATCCTAGTCCACTTAGTTGAAAGTCTGAGTCATAAGTATACGGGTAAGCTTATGGTATTCGTCATCATGCATGAACATCTTTTGTGAGAGTGAGTGTTCTTGCTTAGTCCTAAGACTGAAAGTGAAATCATCATTGAATGTTTCAATGGGACTTCTTTCTATGAGAGCACTTACATTGCATTATTAGCATTTAACTTGTTTAGTGATTTATGAACTGTTAATTTTCCTCTATATGTCATGGTTGTTTTATCAAATGCATCAATCTGCTTTGGGTTCCTAAATAGCTACCTCATCTTGTTTTGAAAAAGTGATATGGGTACTTGAGTTTGAAGTGAGTAAAATGTATGTCATTGGGTTGAGGTATGTGTTTTGTTTTATTATCTATATAGTTTAAGTCGTTGCTTGAGGGCAAGCAACAATTTTAAGTTGAGGGTGTCAAGATGCTATCAAAGTATAGCACATTTGTTACCTAACAATTAGGATTTTGTGTGTTCTCAATGTGACATATGTCGTTTTTACAAATTTTTGTGTTTATTTTTGCAGGAAAGCAGGTTGGCATAACTTTTGGAGAAAATTGCAGAGTTTTCTAGTTTTTGAAGGCCTACAAGACCCTTTACGAGTCATAGAGCAATCTATGAATTAGAGATTGTGTTTCATGGGGATTTTCAGTGAAGAATGAAAGTCTAAAGTCCAGCTATATGAGACCCCTATATGAGTCATAGAGCAATCTACGAGTCGTATAGAGGGATTCTGTTAAGATTTCCAAAGATGGATCAGATAATAATGATGAAGTCTATAAGAAGGCAATACAAGTTATAGATTAGACTACAACTCATAAAGTAGATCTGTAGCAGTGAAGTTGAAGATTCAAGAAGCTAAATATGAGACCCCAATTACAACTCATAAACATAATTATGGGTCATAACTGCACGTTGTACACCAACTAATTTTTCTATTTTTTGGGATTTATTTGTAAATACTATAAATAGTATAGTTAGGTAATTTTTAAGAAGGAGTACAGTAGAATAGAAGAGAATGTCATTAGAGTACTTCTTAGGGTTTTATACTTAGAGAATAAATATTGGAGAGGAGAATACACTTGTGGATTCATTGTGTCTTTCAACGTTGTGATTCTCAATACAAATTAGGTTTGCTTGTTCTTTAATCTATTTGGGTAAGAGATTAATTATGTTTTCTTAATTTATAGTTTCTTTATCTACCCATAGCATAAGTACCTAAAACCCACAACTTGGGGTTGCGGGAACAATGAGGGTCTAATCAAATAGACCCTATAATTTACAATTATTGGAATAGGTATCTACATGTATTAATCATTTCACTTTGTATTGCATGTTTTCTAGAAGTGGCCAATATTAGAGCTTGCCTAGTGTTACCTTCCCGATACAGGTGGCAATAAATAGGAAAAGAGATTGGTTAACTGGATTCAATAATGTGTTCTTGTGTAATCAATTGAACTATACCAAGGGGTGGTTGATTGGGATAATAGGTAATAGTTAGTATTGTATACTATGGAGATGGGCCAATTCATATAGTGAAATTCGCCTCTCACCTTTGATCAAAAGGCTTGGTCAACTTAAATTACCATTCTACATGCTATACTCTAGTCGAGAATTGGGTTATTCAGGGTTATTGAGTTGGTGAATCATGGGAACACAATTTCCCAAGTTGCTCTCGATTATTGATTATCTCTTGTTTTAGTTAATTTACTTTAATTTCTTATCAATCATTGCAAACCCTCCCCCTTAGGAAATTGAGTTGGTTAATACTTGAATCGTTTATTGGTGACCCAATTTGGAAAGCTCTATATTCTCTGTGGGATTTGACCCTAACCTTGGTGAGATTTTATATTTGATGATGACCGTTTTATCCTCAAAAAGTGAGGGTGCAACTTGGACATGATCAGTTTGCCTCTCAAGATAGAGTACCACGCTGAGCAAACCATCCCGCATCAGGAAGGTGGCCAAACTCAGCCATAGACTAGCGGTTAGGTTCCCAAGTATACTTTTTGACCCCTTTATATGTTTATTTTGCTTGATTTTGTGCAATGGGGACAATGCACATCTTTTTCGATGAGGTATGGGTAGTTTTGGACCTTAGTGAAATCTGAGTTGCTTGTAGTCCATAACTACCCCAATTTTTTATCCTGGGGTTTTCTTGCCTGTGTTCTTTTACCTTGTGGATAATTTCTATCCAATCGGCATGTTTAGGATGTTTAGTTAATATTTGTAGCATATAGTACCAATACTTGTAGCATATAGCATGTTTCATGTTTTGTTTGAAAAATGATAGCCACCAAAAATTTTGATTAAGTAGTTAGATAAAAATGAGCATGTTTAGGTGTGTGACAATATCTATTCTGATAAGTGAGGGTACATTGAGATAAAAATCATGATTTGTTAGTCTTTTCTTGATAATGTATGTAGTGCCATCTATTTGTGAGCTTTATTTTATAAATTCATGTACTTTGTGCTAATTTAGAACCTACTCTATTAATCTAAGTTAGATTGTAGATTAATTTAATTAGGAAAGGATCTTAGGCCATTTTTCTTAAATAGTCTACTTTAGCCTAACAATAACCAACCAAAATAATGATATATCCCTCGTTCCTAATGTTTCAGCCTAACATGTACCTATACTTTGAAAACATCTAATTAACATAGCCTTGTCTAGTGAAAATTCCTGAAATTGATCCTGGTCTTTTCTTGCACATTGTGCACCTTAACACAGGCTAAAACTTAAGTTGAGGGTGGCTGGTGTAAGGGTAAAGCACAAAAATAAGAGGGTAAGTTAGGCAGATGGATACAAAGAAGCAAAATCATGTACTAAGTGCAGGAAAAATAAAAGATGCCTTAATTGAGAGCTTAAAAGCAAAACGAAGTATGAAAATAAGGTAAAAAACTGAAAAATGATACAAAAGCACCCTAAAAAGCTTGGAATAGGAAAAAGGTAGAATGAGGTGAAAAATAGCAAAGTTGATGAGGCAAAAATGTATAAAAACACAGTTTCAAGGAGGGACTTTAGTCACTATTTTTCCAAAATACCATTCCAAAGCCACCTGAGCCTATGTTACAAGCCAAGAAATTCCTAAAGTGATCCTAGTCTAATTAGTTGAAGGTTAGAGTCATGAGTGTAGGAGCAAGCCCATGGTATTAGTCATCATGCATGAATATCTTTTGTGAGAGTGAGTGTTTTTCTATAATCCCAAGGTCAAATATGAAAACATCATTGAGTGTTAGATATGGGACTTCTTTCTGTGAGGGCACTTCTGTTGCATTGTTAGCATTTAACTTGTTCAGTGATTGTGGACTGTTGATAACCTCTTGCTTGTTATAGTTGTATTGTCACATGCACCAGCTTGCCTTGGCCTGCTAAAGAGCTATCTGATCCTGTTTTGGAAAGTTGGTTTGGGTATCAGAGTTTGAGATGTATGTGATGGATGCTATTAAGTTGAGGTTTGTCTCTTACTGTATTGTCAATATAGCTTGACTCTGTTGCTCGAGGACAAGCAACAATTTAAGTTGAGAGTGTTGATATGCTACTAAAATACAACACTTTTAATTCTTAAAACTTAGTATTTTATGTGTTCTCAATGTGATATTTGTGGATTTTATGTGTTTTTGTGTTTAGATTTGCAAGATTAAGGTTGGCCACGATTTGGGGAAAAATTACAGAACTTGCTGGTCTTTGCTATTGTACGAGACAGTCTATGGGTCATAGAGCATTCTACTAGTCATATACAAGTTTCATGAGGATTTCCAATGATGGGCTATTTGCTAAAGTTGAACTCTACGAATATACAGGTGAGTCATGGAGAAATTTAGGAGTTGTAGTAGACCTTTCGTGCCCTGGGGATTAGAGAAGTGGACTTGCAGAAAAGTTATTAGACAAAACCGCCCTTTACGATTCATGAAATACTTTACAAGTCGTAAAAGGTTTTAGAGAAGTGAAGTGCAAAATTCCTGTAGCTGATTACGAGACCTCGACTATGAGTCGTAGAAGACAATATGGGTCGTAAAGTACCTTTCGTATAGTGTGCCGACCAATTTTTCTAATTTATTTAGGACTTGTTTTTAATTATTATAAATAGATTTTTTAGGTTATTTTTTAGAAGTTCTCGTTAGTTCACGTCAGTCTAGTGTAGCTTTAGGTTAAGTCTCGGAGAACACAGTATTCTTGGGGAGAAAATTGTGAGAAAGTCTTTGAGAACACTTGTGGTGTAATTTGATCTTCAAGCTTGTGATTTTTATTGACTTTGGATTTGATTATTCTTAATTCAATTGTGTAAGTATTTAATTATATCTTCTGAATTCATAATCTCTTCGTCTAGATATAACATAAATAGATAAATCCACAACTATGGTTGTGGGAACCATGAAGGACTAACAAAATAAAACTGGATAATTCACAATTATTGGAAGGTGTATATGTATGTATTAATTAACTCACTTCATTTTGTATGTTTTCTAGTGGTGGCCAACATTAGAATTTACCTAGTGTTATTGACTGGACCAAGGTAGTATTGAATAGGAAAAAATATTAATTAATAGGAGTCGATTGGTATGTTCTAGTCTAATCAACCAAACTAGGGCAAGGGGAGGTTGTACTGGGATGAATAGATAATGGTTCGTAATGCACACTATGGAGATGGTCTAAGTCGCATAGTGAAATTCGCCTCTCACTTTTGACCAAAGGGTTTGGTGAACTTAAATTACTATCCTGCATGTTATACACTAGACAAGAATTAGGTTACCTGGTGATTCTGACTTGGGGAATCATGGGGAACACAATATCTAGTTGCTCTCTTTTATTAATTTTTCTCTCGTGATAGTTTAGTTTACTTTCTCATTGATTATTGTCAAACCTCCCCCCTCCCCAGGAATCGAGTTGGTTAATTACTCGGATTATATTGGTGAATCCTCGTGAGTCTACGTATTCCCTGTGGGATCGACCTTAACCTTGGTTAGGTTCTATATCTTGATAGCAACCACTTTTTCCTCTAAAAAGAAGGTGTAACTTAGGCGACATCAGTGCCTACCAAGCATCTCCTGAGTGCTCGCCAAATTCTTAACTCAGCTATCGCAACTAGTACCGAGAACTGCACAATGGAAAGATACTGAAAAGTAAGAATGAGTATAAATTCACTAAGTAGGCATCGTCAACCAACTGAATGAAAAATAGTAAGTATAGCATGCCCAAATGTAGAAACTATAATAAAGCTAGCAAATCTGAGCCCAGGCCAATGGGTAAGCATGTCTGAAGAATCACTAAACCCCGATGGAACCAACCAAGTGATATGCAATTGTAGACTGATGAAAATCGAGTAGCCCCATGTCACAACTGATACCATACTGAGAGATATTGTTGTACGCAGGTGCAAGGCCCTCATATATATACTTGTATGGCAATGGGGCCCCTATAAACTTAGAAGGTACACCCACGTACAACGAAGCTGACAGAATCACCATGGAACCTAACATAATCACCACGGTACCCAACTCTCAATATCACTAGAACAGGGGTCAGTTATACATAAGTGTAACACCGTAGTGTCTAAGCCTGGATGCCCATTGAGCCCCCATAAGCCCAGAGGGTAAACCCACAAACAATTAGGGTGTGTACAAGTGTGTGGATCTATAAGTAATCAACTGTGTCCACAACCCATCCAGGAACCAATATCACATGGGGCCTCGAACCCCTAGTCCTCCCTACTTGGCCTCCGATCGGGGCAGTCAGCCAAGGCCAGTTGGTCAGACAATATACATAATGCCGGGACAAATCCTTCGCAGGATAAAGAATCCCCTAATAAAATAGAAAGGGTCCCCGACCTAGCATATCAATAGGTTCTTAGACTTCAGAATTGGCCCTCGAGACTCAGACTCTCAGATGTGACACTAGGACTCAGACAATGAGGACCTAATCCAGGACTCAAGCATTGGAATAGTTATCCAATCGAACAGTCTACCCAAATTTGAACCTTTTAAGTCATACTGTGTCTCAAGATAAGAATCACACAACCCAACCAAGCATAACCATCACCTTTCTCAGAAAAAACAAGTAACCCCAGTCGGAGGTAAGAAGAACCAGTGCCCAACAGGTAACAACAGTATATCAGTGTGTATTTATCCTCGATCAGTGCAACCCAGGCCTAATAGGGCCATATAATCCACAATCCAGCTACCCATGGGTAAGGATAGGAAAGCATGGGCGACCATAGTTATATCACAAGTATTTATAACAACCAAGCCAAACAAAGTCATATCTGCACTAGAACTACATCACAGTACAGTATATAATGAACGAGTAGCCTCACAGCCAGCATATCTAAGTAGTATCAGCCTATGCACTCATATAGATAAGAGTTAGGTCATAATACGTACATGCCCCATGGTATCAGCCCACGAACAACCTGTACCAGGCCTCCCTGTAGTCACTAATACTATCAATACCAAAACTACAACTACTACAGCTACTAACATAGAGGTACAACCCCATAACATTATATGATATGCGTTACAAAGTATGACCTTTCACATACTATGCATATACCACAGCTCAACCCATAATCAGGACACAATACGACATATAATCAATAAATAGTCCCCCAAATATAAATACTAGACCAGTGCAAAGATAGCATGTAATCACTTGTCAGCCTTATAAGCTAGTATATTTTAGTGGCCTCAGGCCACACATACATACAACCAAAAGTCCATCTTAATGTACATACCTATCACATATTCGCAGCCCTTATCAAGATTTCTTCTAGTCTGACAGTGCTAGAACTCAGCAGTGTAGTCGCTATAACTAACATAGCCCTCAATATGGTAGCAACTATCCCATATCATCATATATATACAAACACAAAGCACAACCAACCATATACAACTCATAAATTACAACCCAATCCATTCATAGCACATTTCCACATATATCAGCTTAAATATACTAAGATTTTAACTCAGTTTAAGGTTTAGAGAAGTCTAACCTACCTAGAAGGTGGTCTCTCACGCTCCGAGTGAGTCCACTTGATATATTTACTTCTTGATAGCCTCCAGACATTATTCAGCTATCAAAAATACAATCAGCAAGGTTAACATGTTCATATTGGCTATAAAATCTCAAAAAAGAGGTTAAATTATATTAATTATTCCTAAAATAGAGAAAATGGGCCCACACCTGACATCATAAATATTCATAAAATTCTCCCCATGCCACCCTGAGTCTATGGCTAAAAATTAAGCCTAAAATGGATTATAGAAGATTGAGAAACGACTCAAAAATGAAGTTATATTCTTTACCAGAAAATATTTTTTTCAAAACATTCTCGATCAAAATCAATCAAAATACCATCAATATATCAAGATCTAAGCATATCAAATGTCCCTAAAAAATGCCCAAAAATGTGCCTCGAAATTGTTCAAAATCATAATTTTCATATACCTCAAAATCCATGCGTTAATTCAAAAAATCAACTTCATATTCTTGTTCAGGGGTTAAATTGAGTGGGAAGTGGGTCTAACTCAGATTTTAGAGCAAACATATCGCAATTTCAATTTCTAAAGTGCCGAATTCTAGTGTGCGGTGCGCATTTGTGAAATGACGCACCACATTGTTATTTTGGTGCCAGTTTCCAAGTTCGGTCCAAGACTTTTGGGTCTTGGGCCTAAGCCTTCCCATGCGTGAAAATGACAATACTTATCCTTATTTTACCCACATATCATTCACAAGATTCCTCAATACTCCCCCAAATACTTAGCCTAATATTTTACTCCTATGTTCAAGGCTCGATCCCATCTAGATCTTAAGGTTCTCATCCAAGCTTCAAGTCTCCATCTCCAATCTTCATCAAGCTATTCTCCAAAGCTAAGGTATGTGGGTTTCTTTCATGGGTTTCTTTCACGCATGATACCCAAGCTTTCTTTTCTTAAAATCACATGATTTAAAGTTGATTTACCTATGGGTCTTACTCATTATAAAATTCTTTGCACACTATGTTAGGGTTTCATGAAATTATGGTTATTTAAACATGTTTTGAGCTATGAACTTAAGATATATTGTAAGATTTGATTAAGGGTTTTGATGTATATTGCTTAAGGGTGTTACCAAGTATCTTTAATGGTTTTACGTTGAATTTTCTAGCATGATTATACTCTTGAATTGTATGGTTTTACACTAGTATTACACATCTACCAAGTGTTTGATGAAAGGTCCAATTATTGATTCTTGAGTTGTTGAAAGTCTAATGCTTGGCATATGAGATATATGACCTTATGGTGATGAATGTAATGTAATATTATGATGATTTCTTGAAACATATCCCTAGGGTTGCATGCCGACCATATCTTGTTGGGGGGAGCTTGCCTTGACCACTAGATGGAGGGTGTGAAGTCTATTAACCATGTTAAGGGGTTTATACCTTGACCACTATGATGGAGAGTGTGAAGTCCATTAACCATGTTAAGGGATTGATACCTTGAACAGTACGTTAGAGGGTGGGAAGTCCATTAGCCATGTTGAGGGGTTAATACCTTGACCACTATGATGGAGGGTGTGAAGTGCATCTACCGATTGAGGGGTATATACCTTGATCACCCTCCAAGGGGGTGCTAAGCCTTGGATTCTGAGTACTAGTATGCTTGGTATGTGATTATGGTGTCTTCTGATGTATGCAATATGTTCCATACAAGTATGCTTTACTTCAAGCATCATTCATACATGTTATATTGTTATTATGTTATTTATTGCTCATGATTATGAATTTTGATTATGTTGCCTAGTTCTTATTGCATTGTATCATTCATACTTAGTATATTTAAACATACTAACACATACTCTATGACTACATGATGTTACCATGTAGGGACCAGAGTTCCATTTGGTCATCACCCTCCTGCACGTGGCTAGTGATATCTAATCAAGCTAGTTGGTGATCGTTTATATTATGTTGTGTATTAAGACTCTATTTTCTTTGATGTATGTTGACTATAAAGGTGAGCCTGGTTGCTTGTCTTGGCCCCTGCTAAGTATCTATATAGTAGAGGTGTTGTTGGACATGATATGTAATTATGCTATGAGCCTTGACTATCTTGTCTCTTTATTTTTATATTATGGAAGTTTCCCCTTAGTCCCTTTGCCCTTATTTCTATCCTTTCAATGCTATTTAATTGCTTCTGCGACCAAGAATGTGTAATGATATGCTAAGAGGCATATTTGGGGTTGTTTTAGCTTCCCCGTTCATCGTGTTACATCTAGGCCCTAGTTTGGGTCGTGATGAACTTGGTATCAGAGCACTAGGTTGTTAGATCCTTGAAGTCTAACACACCGCGTTAATCAGAATCTTATTTATGGTTGTGTTGTGCACCACAACTATAAGTAAGAGGCAATGAGGCATTTTAGGAAATGTTTTTCTTCTTTATAGTCAATGTCATGCTATAGAGTTGAGGTAAGGTTTTTCCCCCTAATGATTCTCCTTTGATATGCTAGATCATGCCTCGAATAAGAGCTTTCACTCCCAAGGAACAACCGGCCCCTCCCGCTCCTCAAGCTCCTCAAGATAGGGGACTGGGTAATGAATTATTCCGGGATGCTCTAACTTTGCTAGCCCAAGTCATGGCTAATCAAGTCAACCAAAGGGCCCGAGCTCCTCAATCTCCTACTCCAGCATCTAGGGTAAGGGACTTCATAAGGATAAACCACCGGAGGCCTATTGTTCTAAAATGGATGAGGATCCTTAAGAGTTCATTGATGAGGTATATAAAGTGTTGGCTATCATGGGTATGAGATCAGAAGAGAAGACAGAGTTGGCGGCTTATCAACTCAAGGGAGTGGCAAAAATATAGTTTACTCAATAGAGGAGGTAAAGGGGAACAATAATATGGTGCTATGGGAGGAGTTTAAGGTGGCCTTTCTTGATCAGTTCTTCCCTCGTGAGCTTAGAGAGGCGAAGATGATGGATTTCATGAATTTGAAGCAAGGGTCAATGAGTGTGAGGGAGTATACCCTCAAGTTCGACTAATGTTTTAAATATGTTTCCGACTTGGTGGCCGATCCAAGGTCAAGAATGAATAATTTGTTAATGGATATATCCAATTTGGTGAACGAGGAGTGTCAGTCCGCAATGTTAATTAGTGACATAGATTTGTCCTGCTTGATGACTTATGCTGAATAATTGAAGGAGAAAAATATGAGAAAGAGAAGGGGCAGAGAGGCCAAGAGGGCCCGTGGTGAAGGAAAGCTCCAAAGTCCCAAAGGTCATAATGTGATAGATACCATGATGGATCGTGCTTGATGGAGACCAATGCTTATTATGGTTATGGGTAGATAGTTCACAAGATAATAGATTTTTCTCTTAGGCATAAAAAGGGTAGATTATCCTCCATGGCATAATCGATTCCATGCCCATCAAGGAAGACAAGGAGGGGATGAGGTGCCCAATGATGCTACCGAAGATTTCTTTTGACTTTGATGGTTCTAGGGGTCTTTATTCTTTTCATTATTCTTTTGTTGCTAGTAAGACTTAGTTGTGTGAGTTCACTGGTGCTAGAAAGGCTTATAAGGGTTACTCCATGTTCTTGTTGCATAAAGTCTTAACTTGTGATTTTGGTTGAATTTGTTTTGATGGATTGGAGGTCTTGGGGTGGCTTGGCTACATGCGTATCATGTTTCAATGGGTGTAGGATCCATAAGGTTGTAATATGATGGTTAAGGATGAATAATTTATTTGACAACTATAATGGGCCAGTCACTTCTTTAAGATTGACTTGTGGTTTGGGTTTTTGTCCCCAAGTGGGGATGAGAGTAGGTGATATCCCTAAGTGTCCTTTCGGACTAGGAGTGTGCATTTTTAGTATTGGTAGAGTTGTTTGGTTGATTTGTGAATCGGCTATGCTTATAGGTTTCATGAATAGGGTTTTAAAACCCTACCTTGGCATGTTTATGGTGGCCTTTAGTAGTGGAGCACTAATTTATTTAGAGTTTGTGAATCATTAGGGGGTAGTGTGCAAGTCTTGGGGAATGAGATGTGGTTTGCTAAATGTGATAGGTGTGAATTGAGGATAGAAAGAAGGTGGTTAGAACTCCTTAAGAATTATGATATGAGTGTGCATTATTCCCCGATAAGGCTAATGTCATGGTCGATGCACTAAGTAGGGTACCTATGGGTATCCTAACATATGTTGATAATGGTGGCAAAGAGGTAACTAAAAAGGTCCATCGATTGGATAGTTTGGGAGTTATGATGGACAAAGGTGAGAGTGGTAGTGTTGGTTCATGATGGTTCCAAATCTTATTTGATTGAAGAGGTACAAATTAACCAAGTCCTTGATTCCGCCTTATTAGAGTTGGAAGTTTTGAGTGAAAGGATGGTAGAGTGTAAGTTGTCTCCCCAGGGAGATATGGTGGTTTATGGTACCAAGTAGTCTATGTGTGCTTAAGGTTGGGTTTGGGTTAATGTTTGCAGGTCCTTATATAGTATTGAGTAGGATCGATGAGGTTGCATGCGAATGGATATTACCTAAAGATATGGTAATGGTTCATCCAGTTCTTCGTGTTTCTAGGTTGAGGGGATGTGTTCTTGATTCAAGTGTTTTAGGACTCTTTGAGGTTGTATGTGTTGAGGGAGATAAGTTGTCTTAGGAGAAGTGGAGGTATTGGATGGAAGGGTGGAGGAATCATCGAGTCTGAGGGTGAAAAGCTATGCTTAGATATACTTTTGTACCCAATCCTTTCTAAAAAGATCTCTAAAATTGAGAGGT